>PVJC01025624.1:0-13760 GCA_004026665.1 Murina feae | reverse complement strand
GGACACCGGGGCCTCTGAGGAGGAGGGTCTTGTTTGCTGGGCTGCGCAGCTTCCCATGAACATAAGCTGCAGCGCATCGGGAAGAAGAGATGCCTCATCACTTCTTTGACCAGGAAACCTGGACTAAGAGCAGTGCAGGGGAGCAGTGCCTGGGCTGGTGGTGGGAGATTGCGGTCCTTTAAGAGGCTGGTGATGAGCCTCAGGGGAACTAGAGAATATTTTCCTTTCCTTTAAGTTACTTCATCTCTGAAGTTTTTGGACTAGGAGACATAACTGAGTGTTTATATTCTCCCTCTCTGAGCTTCTTCCACTTTTTAGTGGTTTTGCCCATGCTGTTCCCCTCTCCTGGAATGCCCTTCCCCATCTGGAAAACTCTTACTTACCCTTCTGGGTGCAGCTCCCATAGCACCTCCTCTGGGAAGCCTTTCTGACCCTCCCAGGGCAACTGTGTGTGCATATTCAATATCCCCTCTTGTGTGACACAGCTTAATATATTAACTAAAAATCCAGTTCTTCCAACAGACCCTAGTATCTATTGAAGGCAGGCTCATATGTGTTGATACCAGTATTATCAGCCCCTACTTGAGAGCCTGCAGTACTTACTGCTTTTACTTTTAAATTTTTTATTATACTTTATTTTCTCTGGCTTCACTACAATATAAGTGACATATATAACATTGTGTAAGTTTAAGGTGTACATTGTGTTGATTTGATGCACATGTATATTGCAGTGTGAGTAACACTGTACTGGTAGCTAACATCTCCATCATGGGTGGACCCTGAGGGCATTGTGCTAAGTGAAGTAAATCTAACAGACGAAGATGAATATTGTATGATATCACTTACATGTGGAGTCTAAAAAAGCTGAACTTAGAGAAACAGAGACTAGAATGATGGTTACCAGGACCTTGGGAGTGGGGGAAATGGGGCTGTTTTTTTTTTTTATATATAGAAAATTGTTTAGATGGGGGATAAAAATTTTTAGAAGGCTGATTGATGTTTTGACACAAAAAGTTACCGAGAGAACTGAGGGACGGAGAATAGAATTTAGCTACCCTGATACCATTGCTTGTTATATTATTAAACTATTTATTCAGCCCATTCACTTCTCAAATGCTTGCTGAGTACTTGGTGTGTTCAAACTGGATTCAAAGATGAATAAGATATAGCCTCTCTCTTTCCTTAAAGAACACATAGTCTCATGAATAAAAATAAAGAGAATTCTTTAATGACAGACTGACATAGGAGAGGTTTTATAATTTAGGGGTGTACAAAGAAGAGTGGGCGCCCAAAGGTGAGTGATATGCAATAATCATGGGAAGCTTCATGGAAGAACTACACTTAAAGGTTTTGAGGAATGATTAGAAGTTTACTAATTGGAGATGTGTGTGTCTGTGTGTGTAGTGTGTGTGTTGCAGTATGTGTAAAATGTACAGGTTTTTGATAAGGTCAGAGCATACAGTTTAAGAGTGGGGGTAAGGAAAGTAGCAAGTGATAAGGAAGTAGTCAGAGGCCAGAACAGGAGGGCTTTACACATCCTGCTTACATCACGATGTGATCAAGTAGCTGAGGGGTTTTAAGCAGGTGAGTGACATGTTCATATTTACATTTTGAAGACACATCTTTGAAATTAGCGTGGAGCATGGATTGAAAGGGGGAAGGACAGGAGGCAGAGAGACCAATTAGGAAGCCGTCAAGTACTCGAGATGATGAGGCCCTTAGTTAAGTCCTTGTCAGCGGTCTGGAAATGAGAGAAGCGCTAAGAGTGTGTAGAATAGCAGTGAACAGAGCTGCCTTTCTGGACACTGGAACACTTCCCAAAATGCTAGTGAATGTCAGTCCGTGGTGCCATGGGGAAGAACTTTGTCGAGTCTGAGAAATTGGGATGAGACACAGACAGGCAGAGAATGAAAAATTTTTTGTGCTTAAAGGTGAGGGAAAACCATTGTCAAAAAATGTCACATAGGCTGTGAGCGTGTGAGATTAAAGACTCTCTACTCATTCAGGGAGTTTACCCAACCACCCCAAACCTCTTCAGTAGAGTAGAAAGAATAAGAACTGCGGAGTTGGACATACAAAGGTAAGCTTAAAATCTTAGTACTACTACTGGTTTTTGTGTGTGACCTTACGTTTACTAATTAATCCTGTTCAGCCTCAATTTTTCTCAGTTATAAAATAGGTATAAAAAATTCTTCCTGGCATGATAAGTGAAATTAGTCAGAAAGAAAAATACTGTATGACCTCACTTATATATGGAATCTAAAAAAAAAGGCAAAATGGGTAAAGGAGGTCAAAAGTACACACTTCCAGTTATAAGATAAATACCTTCTGAGGATGTAATGTGCAGCACAGTGATTAAGTTAACAATACTGTGTTACATATTTTAAAGTTGCCGAGAGTAGATCTTAAAATTTCTCATTACAAGAAAAAATTAGTAACTATGCAAAGTGATGGATGTAATTTATTATGGTGATCATTTCACAATGTATACATATATCAAATCTTTATATCATTACCTTAAACTAATATACTTTATGTCATTGTATGTCAATTAAAAATTCTTCCTCAAAGACTTACTGAAAGAATATAATATTAGAGTGTATAAAAATTGCCTATCAGAGCAGTGGGCCATTAACGAGGGGGTTTCAAAAACATTCATTATTTTCTTTTTCTGTGATTCCTTGAAACCAGGAAGGAAAAGGGTAAGGGCTAAGGAAAGAATCCAGGTGAATGTCTCAGAGACTTTCTTCTTTTTTTTTTTTAATATATTTTTATTTCAGACAGGAAGGGAGAAGGAGAGAGATACAGAAATATCAGTGATGATGAGAGAATCATTAATTGGCTGCCTCCTCCATGTCCTGTACCTGGGATCAAACCACAAGACAGGCATGTGCCTTGACTGGGAATCGAAACATGACCTTCTGGTTCGTAGGTTGATGCTCAACCACTTAGCCACACCAGCTAGGCTGAGAGATTTCCTGATTCTATCGGGCCATGGAGTTGGTGGTAAAAGTCCTAGCTTGGGGGGGAGAAACCTGGGTCCCAGTCTTACCCTCACCCTAACTTGGGTTCTTCGATTTCAGTTTAGGCAGGTCAGGCAGCCACACTGATCTTCTTAAATGTCTAGATGACAAGAGAAAGAGAATCTGGTCATTTTTGAGGCAAAGTTTAGGTAGCGGTGGTGGCATTTTATTTTGCTCTTGGGGCCACTGGGAATCCCAAGGACATTTAAACTATTAATCCTGGGGAGCAGAGATAGTACAGAAAAACAGAACAAAACAAAACATGGAGGATATCCCCTATTTGACCAGGTTTTTCCATGTGAAATTCAGTTCAGTAGCGTAAAGCTTAACTGAGCAGCTGCTTTTAAGGTGCTGGGAACCCAACGAGGGATAGTAACACATAGTCCTTGTCCTCAGAGCAGTTTACGGTTCAGAGGAATCTTCTTAAGCCTCAATACCTAAGCCATGGACTCCGCTTCCCCTTGCTCTTGTGTGGAAAAAGCTGTAGAGTTCAAACACCCTGCCTGAAGGTGCTGCAGTTTCAGGCTGCTGACCACATGTTATTATGACAAAAGCAAAGAGAAGAATGGATTTTCTGGTAGTGAATTTCTTAGACTGACACTGGATTTTCAACACACATACCCTCTGAGAATAGTTGACGTGACTTGCTCATTCCGGGGGCTCCTGTCCTGACATTTGAAAGGACCAGTTTAGGGCCTGCCCGTTCTCTTTTCTCTTTCCCCTATGAGTTTTACTTACTCTTCTGATGATAAAAATGCCAGGGCGGATACATTTCAAGGAAATGAACAGTTTAAAATGTTGCCTGTTTAAAAATTAAAATTAATTCGCCCTGTGAGTCATGAGTCTCATTTTAATAGTGCCCTGAATAATTCAGGAGCTGCACAGTTTGTTCAGGGCTTACGCCATGGCTCTGGCTGTCTTGCTTGGGAAGCAGCCCAAGCAGAAATGCTTAGCTAGTGCAGAGTGAAATCTCCCGGGGCCTGCACAACAGAATCTTAGGGACATGGTTATGGAAGGTGCAGCTAAGAAGATTTTCAAGAACAGACTGGAAAGGGCATACAGACTGATCCCTGATTGTAGGTTTATCTGAGAGAGACAAACGGGTCCAAGATATGAATGAGGGAGCAGTTACTTGTGGAAAACCATCTCTGCTTCAACCGTTTAATTGTCCCTTGGGGTCTACAGGATGATGCCTGAACTCCTTCGCATGAGACACAAGATTCTCGGTTTTCTGGCTCCTGCCCGTTTTTCCAACTTACGTACTCTACTTTGCATTGTGGATCCTGGGCTGTAGCCACACTGAGTGACTTGCAACTTCTAGAGACATCCTGCTAATTGCTTTTATCTACTGCTTCTGTCTGGAAGATGTTCCCACTCACCCTTTTTCTCCTAGAAGGTCTTCCTTCTTTTTCAACTTAGTTGGAAAGCCTTTACTAAAACTTTACATTGTTTTAACTGTTCTCTGGGTTCACCCACGCTTTGTGCTTCCCCCTCTCACAGTACTTATTCTTTCATATGGCTGTTGTCTATTTACAAGTCTGCTCCTGCCATGGAAACCAAAGCTCCTTGAAATCAGAGACTGTTTTCTTCACCTGGCCCACCCGTAGACACTCTTCAAATGCTTATGGAATTGATTTGGGTCACATAAACCTAGCATCCTCAGTCTCAAATCTATTTCCCCAAGGAACAGCAGTATCTGGAATTTCATCATTAGAGAGTTACTGCTTTCTCATTCAGCATTACTGTTTCTCTTTAAATACCCCTGGTGGGTGTAGAGTCTATCATGCAATGTGAGATCTGGAAGGGCCCCAGAGACTCCTCAGACCTTCTCTCTATTTACAAGAGAAGAAATAAAGGTCCAGAGAGAAAAAAATGACTCACTGAGAATCACACAGTTTATTAGTGATAAATCAAGGATTAGAGCCTGCAAATTGGAGATCTGCTCATCATGTGGTCATCCAGTTCTCCCATGCTAGCAATGAAGAGTTCTGAGAGTCTGTGGTAAGGTGATGGCAGAGAAGAGGAAAATAATACATAAAAGAAAAAGTAGAGAAGCCTGAAGACAAACTGTACAGGTTTTTCATGGAAAGAGCCTTTAGTGCCAGACCTACCTACTGGTGGTAAATGCCATGTTATAATTTCTTGATTTATGTCACTCACAAATTAGAGCTAGAAGAATCAGGAAGCTTGTCTTATTTTTCTTTGTATTCCCAATACTTAGCATTTCCTGGCTCAATAAATGATTAGTATTTGAAAACAAGGTATGAGGAAATTTTGTGCATAATTAGTCTAGTTAAATAATCCTATAAAGAAAAGCCTAATATGTTAAGAGTCTGGTCCTCTGGTCATCTGTCCAATCAATGAAAATATAATATGCTAATGATATGCTAAGGTCTCTCAACTGCTTGCTATGACATGCACTGACAACCAGGGGGAAGATGCTCTGACTGGTAGGTTCGCTTGCTGCTGGGTCTGGCTGATTGGCACTGAGTGGCATGGGCTGGACATTCCCTGGAACCCTCCCATGATCCCTCTCCGGCCCTGATTGTGCACCAGTGGGTCCCTTGGCCTGGCCTGCACCCTCTTACAATCTGAGACCCCTTGGGTGATGTCAGAGAGCTGGTTTCGGCCTGATCCTGCAGGACAGGCCAAGGGACCCCACTGGTACACGAATTCGTGCATTGGGCCTCTATTACTTATTATAGTTCTTTTAATCCCAAATAAAAAAGATGAAAGCTATTATTTTGCTTCTAAATGTTTTACATTAATTTTATAACTTTATTTGTTCCAAATTTATTCATTCCCCTGCCTGCTATTAAGGATTTGGAATTAATTCTCTTACACAACCATTTCGATGCTTCCTTTGTCCTTGTCCTTACAGATGATGAGGAAAATGTTCTATGGTTCTAGTTCATAGTGTGTTTCTGCAGGTACCTCAGTTGGAGATAATGAGCACCCTCTTCACTCTGTTATTAAGGCAATATTCTAAGGAGGAGCCATACTCTTGCACATTAGATGTTTCTCATATATTAAAGCTTTTTAATAAATCTTGACAAAATCTCAGAAAGCCTCAGTTCACAAATATTAAACCAGCAATTCAGATCCCTGGAGTGATTTATTCATTTGTTTTCTTTAAGAAATTGGGATCCCAACAGAAGCATTTCTTTCTTGGGAAGCCTCTCCATTTCAATCAGTTTTCTTTCCTAGAGAACTTGCCTCTGAAAGTTGTATCCCATTTGCGATGCAGACAGAAGGAAAACAAATGGGAAGAAAAGAGCTGCCACACTGAAAATGGATTTGTTCTTTGGATAGATGCATGGTTCCTCTCGAGTCACCAGAGAAAAAACATTTTACTTGTCATCCCTGTTTAGGAAACAATGCTGTGATTCTGACACCTCTTTAACCCTAGTCACAGCCTGAAATATGAAGTCTTTTCTGTGAGTATCTTTTAAAGACTTTGGAAAACATCAGGATTGTGTTTTTCTTTTTTTGGTCAATCGAAAACGTGTTGATTAAATAAAACTTGCACAAACCATCAGGCTCAGTAAATAGATATGGCTGCTAAAAACAAAACAAAACAAAACAAAAGAAAACAAAACACCTATATCACCTTAGGCCACATTAATTTTGACAGTATTTAGTGTGAAGGTGGTTATGATGCTTTTCAACTTATTTTAAACTGACCACAACTTTGATGAATGAATGAGCTTCTCATTAAGCCAATCCTTCACGCACTCTCCTGTGTACCAGGATCAGGCTTCCTTCCTGATTTAGGTTCAGATGTTAGTCTCCAAACAGAGGACATGCAATGCAATATCATTTTGATGTGGAGACAGACTTAGGAAAGTTAAGTAATATCTTCAAGGCTACGAGGTTAGTAACGACACACTGGGGAGCACTCTCCTAGCTGAGGAGTAGCTCTGAGTGCAAGTCGACTTCACACATGCATTCCATAAAGCGTTGCCCTTTTCTATCAGACAGTGTGTCTACTGAAATTAGAGCCTGGGACTGCTTTCTCCATTCCCAGGGTCTCAGGAGGCCTGGGGGTCAGAATGCATCTGCAGGAGGACTATGGATCAAACTGCAAGACAAATTCAGGAAAGAACTTTTCAACTTTTTGATAGATTCTCAGACCCCATGCCTTTGCCCATGCTATTCCTTCTCCCTAAAATGCCTTTATTCTCTTCTCAGAACTTACTTTCTGCTTTTCATGTCTCCAGAGCATCCTGTCCTTATCCGTCTCATCACACTATCCTTTAGCACATGTTCTTCTACTTGTCACTTTTAGATTTTGCCTTCACCAGCTGAGTGATTGACTAAATGAAGCTATGTCTGACCTTAATTATGGATTCACAGTCACCTCAAGGCTCTTTCAAAGTGAAACATATATGCTAATAATTAATCAAAGCACAATGTAATAAATGCTGTAATAGAAATATATCAGTAGTGCTGTGAGCTATAATGGGCATTATGCACATGAGTGCTGGAGTCTGACTACCTAGATTCCAATCCTGGTTTAACCACTGATTACCTTTGTGAGTTCAGAAAATTAAATATTATTCCTACATTTTATTTTCCCCATCTGTAGAATGGGAATAAAAATAATATACACTTCACAGTGTTGTTGAGAAGATTAAATGACATTAGCTTACGTAAAGTGCTTAGTATTATAGTCGGGACATGGTAAGCATTCTATAAATATTAGCTATGGTGATAATAATGCGGAGTGGAGCTCCGAAGGGTTAGAGTGAAGAGATGGTATGTTCAGGAAGATCTTCACAATGAAGCTGATGCTTGAGTTCATTCTCTTTCAATGATTTGATAATTTTCAAACAAAGCTGTGATTGGGAAGAGTGTGAGGGATTCCATGCAGAAGAAATAATAGTGTAAGGGAGTAGAACTGTGAGAGAGCTTGGCAGTTTGTTGGGAAGGTTTAAATTCAGTTTTTATATGGGTAAAAAGGTGCTTATGAGGTAGAAGCAAGAAAAAAGGCTAAAGAGATAAATGTGTGACCAACTCAACAAGAGTCTTGTTTATATACTAAGAGCTTAATACTTGATTTGATATATAAGAGGGAATTATTATAGAGTTTTTAGCTGTGGAGTATTATGGTCAAATAATTGTTTTAGAAACAAATCATTCTGGTGTTGATGGAATGAATTCAAGAATTGGCAATGCTGATGGGGAAGGATCTATGAAGCTGGACTGGGATGGTCGACAGACTGATGAGGGAGAGAGGAAGACACCGTGGTTACTGATCTTAATAATCTGGGTTTTAAAGAGGCAGAGTCTAACAGACATCATGCATTTTTCAGTCCTTTAAAAGCCACTAAGTCATGCTGTCAGGAGCATTTGCACTTGAGGATGAAACAGTACATATAGGATTGAGTTTTGTATTGAACAATCCAGACAGCTTTAACTCAGAGTCTGTCAAAGTCCATTATTGTTTTTCTGCTATGATGCTTGATGGAGGAAATCACTCAGGAAGCACCAGTGCAAACCACCTACTCCATCAAAGGTAAAGAGTGACAAGAGAGAACAATCATTGAACTGCGATTTCATTCCGTATTTATACCCACAGAACACTCATCTATGTGTACACACGTACCCATGTGCACACACACACTTAGACACACTTTAGAATAGGGTAAGTTAGCCTTAGTAATCAATCCCTTACACCTATACAGTATTTTAAAGTTGATATAGTACTTTTTCATCTTTTTCCTAAACATTCTCACATCTAGTGTGTGAGAGAGACAGGCAGATGTCCTATTTGGCTGGTGAGAAGATTGACCCTTAGAGAGAGAAAAATATTTGTCCACGGTGGCAGAGCTGGTGTGTAATAGAGGTGGCTCTCTGTCTATCTATGCACTTGAAGTTGGAGTCACATCTTTGGAGGTCCTTTCTACCGCTTTTTACTATTGCATATTGCCAGTATTTCAGTCTGTTACTCACAATGTCATTCAAGGAAATGATTCTTTTAAAAACATTTCTTTATAATTGATTGAACTCTTACTATGTTGGTATTATACCCATAGATAAATGTGTGGGTATATCTATATATGACTGACATATGTAGCATAATTGTAATAACTCTTTTGGTTGGAAGTGGCAGGAACTGGACTCAAACTTATTTAAAAAACAAGAGAATGAAATGTTTCATGTAATTAGGAAGTTTAAGGTTAGGTTTACCTACAGCCTTGGCTAGATCCAGGAGATCCCAACAATTCTCTTTATCTCTCTCCCTTCCTTCATTTCCTCTTGTCATCCCTTCATCCTTGCCTCCTTACATCTCTTACTTCTTTATCTCTCTTTTCTTCTGCATTGGCTTCATTTCCAGGCAAGGTCCCTGATTTGAAAGAAAGTTTTGGAAGATTGAAATTTACATGCATCTTAGTATCTGCAATCTCAGCAATAAAGAAACCCTCTCCCCTAGCATCCATACCAATAGTCTGCTTTGTCTTGCTTGTCATGTGGTCTTTTGTAAGCAAATGTAGGTTGAGTATGATACTCTGACTTAGCAGCTGGGATCAGGAGCCCAATGCTGTGGTGTTAGCAATGCTTCCACCACTGATTTCCCACTCTCGCCAGGACGCACTAGTATGGGATGAGAGGCTGTTGTTCTCCAACTCTTAAGAGGCAGCAGACAAATAGAGAATTCTGCACAGGGAAAACCGGGAGATATTATACTTTGCTCAGACATTTCATAGATAAGACAGTTTTCTAGATGGGTAAGATAATTAATTGAGGGCTTTCCCCGCAACCCAGCTCTTCCACTCTATATTATGTCATGTTGAGAAGTCACCTTTGTCAGAGTTAGTTTTCTCAACTGTAAAATGAAGATAAAGCTCCTGTTGCATAAAGTTACTCTGAGGATCTAAGTGCTCTACACACAGTGTCATTATCAGGGACTTGAGATTTGTCAGCACAAGTCTCATTCCTGTGTGCATACTCCTGTGAACAATGTGCATTTTCAGAAAATGTCTGCAGTGCAACGGTGGCACTTCAAGAGGCCCTGTGGAGAGGCAGTACTTACCCAAAGGAGTATATTCCTAATTGTGGATTGATAAGCACTTCAAAGGGGGAATATATGGTGGCAAGGATGCCTTCAAGTACCCCTATGTGATGCCACTAAGCCATTCCTCTGCTTTGCTCTAGAAAGCAGCTTGCTCTGGAGAAAAAGGGAGGGGATTTGGAGTCATAGAATTGGGGTGTGTGTGCTAGGTGGCCACTTACCAGCTCCATGGCCTTGGACTGGCTACTAATCCGAGCGTCGTTCCTACCTGTTAAATAGTGATGGAAATGCATGCTGTCCTGTCTTTTTCCCAAAGTGACTGTCAAGAACAAATGGAACTGGTGAAAGGATTGAAGACAGAGCTGAGCTGGAGGCCTCCTGTGTATACTCATATGGTATGTCCGCCAGTGCCCTGCTCAGGCCCTCTCGGATGAATCCTTTCTACACTTTCTGTGTTCCTCTCACAGATTAGGTCTGCTTTTGCCACCAATGGCCTCCACCTGTGAATCTTCTTCAGTGGATTTCCCTGTTGCCAAATGCTGAAATTACATTTGGAGGCCCTTAACCAATCACTGTGTCAGCCTGGGTCCCTTGACTTGGGTGGTATGATTGAGACAAAATCAGCCATGCAGTGCTCTTCTCCTAGATCAGGACTTGGCTGAAAACTTCACCCTTGCTTGTCTTTATCTTCTTCCCTCTCCTGTTCCGCACCCCACTCAATTACAGGTTTCTCCTGGGAACTCGGCCTTTATAAATTACTTGTACATAATTCTCATCTCAAGAAGAGGGAACTTGATCTAGGACAATTTACTATGTATAATTTTACGTAAAGTGACTTACTCATTTTCCTAATCTGGAAAGGAAGACGGCAACATCTACCAAACATGGTTTTTGAATCATAGTAATTATTTAATACATTTATAACAGTTATTTCTTTTTAAAAATATATTTTTATTGATTTTTTACAGAGAGGAGGGAAGAGGGATAGAGTTAGAAACATCGATGAGAGAGAAACATCAATCAGCTGCCTCTTGCACTCCCTACAGGGTATGTGTCTGCAACTAAGGTACATGCCCTTGACCAGAATCAAACTTGGGACCCCTTCAGTCCGCAGGCTAATGCCCTATCTACTGAACCAAACCATTCAGGGCAATAACAGTTATTTCTAAATACATTTTGAGGCCTCTGCAAATAACAAGTACAAGGGTAATGTCTTTTATAACATACTAGAGGCTCAGTGCACAACATTTGTGCACTGGTAGGGTCGCTAGCATCTGGCAGCGGCTGGCCAGGTACTTTCTCCCTTCCTTGGGCCACCTGTTGCCACTAGGGGCCACCCTTCCCCCCAGCTGGCCCCTCCCCGTGGTTGAACTCCTGGAAGAACTCCCAGTATAGGGGACAATTTGCATATTTTTAAAATAAATCTTTATTGTTCAGATTATTACAGATGTTCTTTTTTTTTAAACCCCCATAGCTCCCCTCCACCTGGTTCCCCCCTCCACCCTGTGCTCTTACCCCCACCACTGTCTTCGTCCATAGATATAAGATTTTTGTCCAGTCTCTTCCCATACCCATCACATCCCTTCCCTCTGAGAATTGTCAGTCCATTCCCTTCCTATGCCCTTACTTCTATTCACCAGTTTATTCTGTTCATCAGACATTTCTATTGACTTAATTGTTATATCCCCTGGTTGATAGGTATTTGTTGTCCCTTTGTTGTTCATAGTTTTTATCTTTACCTGTTTCTTCTTCTTCCTTTTCTCAAAGAATGCCTGTCAACATTTCAAACAATCCTGGGTTGGTGGTGATGAACTCCTTTAGTTTTTCCTTGTCTGTGAAGTTCTTTATCTTACCATCAATTTTACATTATAGCTTTGCTGGATAGAGTAATCTTGGTTGTAGGTTTTTGCTGTTCATCACTTTGAATATTTCTTGCCACTCCCTTCTGGGCTGTATGGTTTCTGTTGAGAAATCAGCTGACAGTCATATGGGTACCCCCTTGAAGGTGATTAACTGTTTTTCTCTTGCTGCTTTTAAGACTCTCTGTCTTTTGCTCTTGGCATTTTAATTATGATGTGTCTTGGTGTGTTCCTCCTTGGATTCCTTTTGTTTGGGGTTCTCTGTGCCTCCTGGACTTGTAAGTCCATTTCTTTCACCAGGTATGGGAAGTTTTCTGTTATTATTTCTTCAAATAGGTTTTCAATATCTTGCTCTCTCTCTCCTTCTGGCACCCCTATAATTCTGATGTTGGTACCCTTGAAGTTGTCCCAGAGGCTCCTTACAGTATCTTCATATTTTTTGGATTTTTTTTTCTTTTTTCTTTTCTGGTTGCCTGTTTTTTGGTTCCTGGTATTTCATATCTTGACTTGATTCTTGTGGTCCTCTAGTCTGCTGTTGGATCTCTGTATATTATTCTTTATTTCAGTCAGTGTTTGCTTAATTTCTGATTGGTCCTTTTCCATTTTTTTGGTATTCTCATTAAGTTCCTTGAAGGTCTCACCTAGTTCCTCGGAGATTCATAGAAGATTTTTGAGTAGCTTTATAACTGTGGTTTTGACCTCTATATCCAGTCATTTGCTTTCCTCCATTTCTGTCATTTGTGATCTGTTTCTTTGTCTTGGCATTTTGGCTGGTAGAGTGGTGTTTTCTGTCGCAGCTGCAGTCTGTTAATTTGGCTGCAGGCAGGCAGGCAGGCAGGCACGCAGCTTGGGGCGGGGTCTCAGAGTCACTGGGGCAGGGTCTCAGAGTCACTGGGGTGGGGTCACAGAGTCGCTGGGGCGGAGCAACCTGTGATGGCTTCCCCTCAGCCAGCTCTGTGGTGCTATTCCACGTCCTGGCGTCTGCTTGCCCGAGTCCCATGTCCAGGATTGCTATAAACAGTTCTGCTAGAACACCACAGTCGTCTTCTGCCCCATTGCCAGACTGCCCACACAGCATTCAGTGCAACCCCAGAGCTTGTAAACCCTTCCAAGCTGCCTCCACCCTTTCCCGCCACCGCTGCCACCACCCCGCTGCCCTTTCACACGTCCGTACCTTTCTGTTTTGGCACCGAGAACTTTTATTCAGTCTCTATGCACTCCTTCTCTTCTAGTTGTAAAGCTTCCCCTCCCTTGGTTCTGGAGTATGGTTGTTAGGTTTATTGTTGTATTTTTTAATGTTTGTGGGAGGCTGCGTATTCAGGTATATACCTTATGCCTCCATCTTGGTTCTCCCAATTTGCATATTATACTTTTATTATATAGGATTATATAGGACTAGGGGCCCGGTGCACAGAAATTTGTTCACTTGGGGGGAGGGGGTTCCTCAGCCCAGCCTGTGCCCTCTCACAGTCTGGGACCCCTCAGGGGATGTCCACCTGCTGGAGTGCCTAGCTAGCCTAGGTGAGGGGCTGATGGCTGTTTGCAGGCTGGCCAAGCCCCCCAGTGGGAACCCTCACTCCATGGGGGTGTGGCCAGCCTGGGTAAGGGGCTGAGGGCTGTTTTCAGGCTGCCCACAGCTCTCATTGACCCATGGTCCCAGCGAGACTGGCTGGAATCAGGTTTCTGGGGTTTATTTATCTTACATAATTGAAACTTTGTTTCCTTGAGTGGATGCCTAGGCAGGCAATGAAGCCTCCTGTTTGCTTCAGCTCTGTGACTTCTATAATTAAAACTTTGTTGCCTTGAGCAGAGGCCCAGCCAGCCTACCCAGGCAGTTTCCTCCATCACTGGTGCAACTGAAAC
>PVJC01025623.1:0-24621 GCA_004026665.1 Murina feae | reverse complement strand
AAAAAAAATAAAAAAAATAAAAAAAATAAAAGATTACATGTTTTATAGCACAAGTAATGTCAATATCTTTGATGTT
Source organism: Murina feae (assembly GCA_004026665.1). Taxonomy (NCBI): domain Eukaryota; kingdom Metazoa; phylum Chordata; class Mammalia; order Chiroptera; family Vespertilionidae; genus Murina; species Murina feae. Next base: position 24,545 of record PVJC01025623.1, on the reverse strand, counting down.
TAATTATAGAATGAATTGGATGCTTTTAAATTATTACATATTTATTTTGAATTCTAAGGTTCCTGAATAAGACCATGTTCTATATTTTTCTTGTTTCCTTTCAAGTAGAGTATTTTGAACATAGTCAATTGAAGCACTTGACAAAATTATTCTATAATTTTTAATTTCCTGTCTGTCTCAAAATCATGATCCATGATACTTAAACTTGCTTTAGTACAAACAAACACAACAAAACAAAACACAACCTGGCTGATGTGGCTCAGTGGTTGAGTATCGATCTCTGCACCAAGGAGTCACCAGTTTGATTCCTGGTCAGGACACATGCCTCTGTTTAAGGCTTGATCTCCAATGGGAGGTATGCATGAGGAAACCAATCTCTCTTTCCCTCTTTCTTCCTCTGTAAAATTAATGAAAACATATTTTAAAAAATAAAAATTTAAAAACCCTGATAGATGCAAAAACACCCACTTTCTAATAATCAGAGCTCTGAAAAGAAGAAATTAGTTGGTCATGAGCATTTCATTATTGAAAGTATTCCAGAAGAGTACAGTTCACTACTTGTTCAGATATTATAGGAAGAATTTCTAAATCAAGTGGATAGTTAGATTTGATTGTGTCTAAGTACCATTCTTATTTCAAGATTCTGTTTATAATAAAGCTCATGTATGACAATCCAAATTTATGTTGCTTCTGTTATTTGAGGATTTATCAGTCAACAATAGAGAGCTGGTTCAGTAAATAAACTATTGGATGGCTACTTAAAGGCCTGATTAGATTCCATTTACCCACACATATTAAATTTAGCAAAGTTGCCTTACAGTTCTAACAAAAAGCAGGTATAAAGCTAATCAGCTCTGCAGAAACTGCTTTGGTAATAAGGCAATGTGCTTGCTGGGATATTCTTGGCAGTTGTTTTAGTATCAACAGATTTCTGGCTTCTCTGGGCTTAGATGTAAATTGCTGTGAGGATTATTTACCAGATTAAACAGTGAGAAGGTTTACCTCCCAACCCCATTACAATCCTAAATAATCTTTCCCTCTCTTTTTTGCTAAGAATGGAAGACAGTATAAGGCAGTCAGAGTCGGCCAGCCATCCGTTCTCTGGATAGTTGATATCTATCAGCATTGATCTGCCCCTGACAGCATGTCAGATAGGCTACCCTCTCCATAAGCATCCTGAGCTCAGACAGTTTAACAGTTGAGTAGCTTTTGACACCATATTGGCTTGACATATCAGAGTCAGGAGGCTCTTGAGCGAATTCACAAGTTCAGAATCAGTTAACTTAATTCACAAGAATTAAAATTAGCACTTCTTCCATACTTTGAGAGAGAGATTCGTATCACTAGCTAATTCATATGTGTATGTAATTTTTGTAATAGAGTTCTGATTTTATTCCAAAGCATCATTGAAAGGGCTGGCATTCCAAATTGAGTTGTTTCATGCTAAATGGAGCTTGTGGGAGACAAAACATTCTCATCTAATCCAGCATTGCCTTCCTAGTGACAGCACACCTGAAGAAGCAGCAAAATTTCCAGATGGCTGACCTAAACCAGCCCATGCTATAGACGTATGTTTGCATTGTTTAAATAGCTTGTCTAAAATTCATGCTGCCCTCATCTAACAGTTACTTGGAAGGGGGATAAAATCCTCTTCCAATGGCAGAGAGAAGTAATGGTGCCTATGTCACCAATAAGCACTTCCTTCCAGACAGGGTAATAGCTCTGGGAGTTTGGCTGAAAGTTCAATGGCTCAGCTGGTGATAGGAAGAAATAAACAGAAAGATCCACAAAATAGAAAGCCCCATTTTGCTCTGAAGGCAGAAAGACCTGAGTTCTCATCATGGACTGCCTCACACTAGGCTCGTGTTCTTGCTAACTCAACCTCAACGCACTTCAGTATCAACCCATGTGAAACCAGGTTAAGCCATCCTTTTGGGTAAGTGACTACTGAAGCAAAGACATGAAAAAGCAGGTAGCACAGGATGTCCCAATAAAAGTTAATATACTTCTTGCCACTGAAGGACAAATGAGTTATGTAGCCAGAGAGTTATCAATAGGAGCTGAATTGATGTCCCAGGGTGATCAAGTTGGAAACCTGAGGTTTGCTTGAGATTTGAAGGACTAAATCCAAGTAAGCACGAGAGGACAAGCTGTGTCAGGAAAGAGGCTCACTCACTGTGGAGTCAGAAAATCATAATCAAAGTAAAAGTAAGGGAAGAGTCTGGCACCTGGGGAATGGCTAAATCCAGAGAAAAATCAGGGCAACCAGAGAGTATGACCCAAAGGATGAACTGAGCTAGCAGCCAGTTGGGTCAAAAAGGACTTCCCATCCAGGGTTAAAGGATTCCTGTTACAATGAGCTGAGGTTTTGCAAGAATCCTGAGAAAGCTCAAGACAAAGCAAAAAAAAAGGATGTTAAAAAAAAAACAACAAAAAACCTTACCATCCTTACCATACAGGTAGAAACTCAGAGGGTTAAAAAAATCACATTAAGCCTGGCTGGCATGGCTCAGTGGTTGAGCATCAACCTATGAATCAGGTTCCATTCCTGGTCAGGGCATGTGCCCAGGTTGCAGGCTCAATCCCCAATGGGGGGCATGCACGAGGCAGTCAATCAATGATTCTCTCTCATCATTGATGTATCTATCTCTCCCTCTTCCTTCCTCTCTGAAATCAATAAAAATATGTATTTTTTAAGAATATCGATTACACAGTTCACAATTCGTATTTTAATGATCATATTAATTAAAAGAGTTACCCTAAACAAGTACATTCTGAAATACATATTTTTTACTATGTGCAGTTAGAACAGATGGCTTAAAAATCTTAAGAGTTATCTGCAAACATCTATGAGGGCAAGGCACAGCGCTCTCTAAATGAAATCCAGACCCAGATAACTTTTACATTCTTTGACTACATGCCTAGCAATTTAATGACCAGGTCAGTCATTCTGAGGATGACTAACTGTACTGAGAGAATAAAATATAATTGATCAGATCATCTCAATGTGCCTAATTGGTACACAGAGCATCTTTCCTTCCAGAATTTTTTGGAATAGTACTGCTATAACTGATTTGTCAGGTATAGTCACATATCTGAATATGAAGAGGTCATCTAAAGTCCTTTTATGATTACACTAGAGATCTGATGCAAAATCCATGCAAGAATAGACCTTCCTTCTCCCAGCTGCTGGCACTGGCACCCAGGACCCAGGCTTCCCTAGCAGCTCCGGAAGGTGGTCAGGAAGAACGTCTGGAAGGACATCCGGTCTAATTAGCCTTTTATGCTTTTATTATTTTAGATTTTTTACACAAAGCAATTCAATAGAACTTGACATTTTATAATCCAAACAAATTGGAATGTGGAAATTCTCTGTGAAATAACAAGAAATATATACATAAGAAATAACTATAAGATATATATATATATATCTGCCTCCAGTACCTGATATAGAACTCTCAAAACTCTTGCAGATATGGGTACTAAGATAATAATTTGTCCTAATCTTTGACTCTGGTTTCCGACACAGAACTCCTAAGACCTTTACAATTTCCTGCACGATATGAACATCTTTTGTTGTAATGACAAGGGCCTTCATGGGCTCTTGGATGGGGACTGGTCACTAGAAAGACCAATCCATGATTAGGAGCTGGAACTTTCAGCCCCATTCCCCATTCTCTGGAGAAGGAAGAGGGGCTGCGAGTGGGGTTAATAATTGACAAAGCCTATGTGATAAAGCTTCCAAAAACTTCCCAAAGGTGTGAGGCTCACAAAGCTTCCAGATTAGCGAGCACACCCACCTGCCCACCCTAATTCCACAGGGTCAGAAGCTTCCACACCTTACATATCTCATCATCTGGCTGTTCATTTGTAGCTTTTATTATATCCTTTACTGTAAGCCAGTAAATGTTTTTCATCATCTCATCATCTGGCTGTTCATTTGTAGCTTTTATTATATCCTTTACTGTAAGCCAGTAAATGTTTTTCCCTGAGCTATGTGTGCCATTCTATGAAATTAGCACATCCAAGTAGGGGTCGTGGGAATCCAAATTTATGGCCAGTTGGTCAGAAGTACGTGACAACCTGGACTTGCAAACGGCCTCTGAAGTGGGGCAGTCTTGCAGGACTGGGACTTTAACTTGTGGGATCTAATGCTAACTCAAAGCACACAGTGTCACAATGAGTTAAGCTGTAGGACACCCAGCTGGCTGGACAGAATTGCTTGATGTGTGGAAAACACACACATCTGGTGTCAGAAGTGTGAGAGTAAAGGAAAACACAGGAGAGCTTTTCCAAGACAACATGTCACAGGCAGTAAAATCAAACACTGCAAAAAGTGCTTAGGCTATGCTTGCAACAACTGCAGCAATCTTTGACTACAAAATCTGCTGTGTACAAAGCAGAAAGCATAACGTTTTTAATATTGTGCACCTGGGTAAGGTTGCCAGATTTGGCAAATAAAATACAGGAGGTACAATAAAATGTGAATTCCCAATAAACTAAAAAATAAATTACAGAATTATATTTTGTGCAATATTTGATTTGTGCTGAAATGTACTTGTTGCTTATTTTCACATCTAACTGGTTGTCCTAATTTATTTCTGGTAACCTCATATCTGGGGTGTGTGTGTGTGGGTGGTGGTGGGGTGTGGTGTAAACAGGCTTTACATCTTTGAGGGCTCAGGAAAGTTGTCCCTGAGGAAGTGAACTGATTTTAAATGACTGTGCAATGATATTTAAAAGTGTTCTGGGAGGAGTAAAGTGTTTTTCAAGGAGACCCACTGTGACTGTCCTAATTGCTTGTATTAAATTTAAGCATTATCCGATGTAAGGCCTGGTGATCTGGGTTAGCTTAATTCCACTATGTTTTGACTCTAATCTGCAGATTTTTCTCATAGTTCTTAACATACAATCTTTGTGATTTTAAGACTGTCTTGCAGATGAGACAATAATAAACTTTTAAAGCCAGAAAACCCATCCTTCCCTGTGGTATACATCTAGCTCAAGACCAGACAAATGCATTTTAATGCATCAATAAGTATTTTAAATATACATGAAAATTTTAAACTGTATTTTATGGTCACAAGTCAATGAATATAAAATTGTTATAAAATAAATATTTTTACTCTATTTTAATTATGTTATGTCTACTATCAATTTCACATTATAATCACATGCATAAAATACTCAGATAAATAATTAACAATTATTGGAGTGCAATTCAGTTGTGGGATCACACCTGTATAATTGTGGCTAGTATTTGGAGATTAAAAAGTAAATACTTATTAAACAGAGATATAACTGTAACATATTTTAAGATCAAACTCATAAGCCCACTAAAGTACCCCAAAGCTTTGAAAGTCCACATAAAGATGATTAAATGCTAGAAATTGTGATCAGTCCCCTGAGAAGCAGTTTAATAAAACAAGAATTACAAGTGAATCTTCCAGGAGAAATCTAGGAAAAAATGCTGAGGACAGATATACTGAGAGGTCAAAATTGGTGCCATGTGTTCTCATCAGCTCTAAACCTACAGTGCATAATCACTAAAGTTGGCACCTTACATAGCAAACAACTTGCTATGTACCAAATTGTGTTCCCCTAAATTCATGCATTCAAGCACTAACCCCCAGTGTGACTATATTTAGAAATAGGGCTTTGGGAGGTAACTAAGGTTAAATGAGGTCATAAGGGTGGGATGCTAATCCAATAGGATTGGAGGTCTTATAGGAAGAGGAAAAAAGAGATTATCTCTTTCTAAACTCGTGTGCTAAGAAAAGGCCATGAGGGGGCACAGCAAGAAGGCAGCCATCTATAAATCAGAAAGAGAGCTCTCCCCAGACCCACCCATGCTGGCACTCTGGCCTTGGACTTCCAACTTCTAAAATCCTGAGGGGGAAAAAATTATGTTGCTTAAACTACACTTTTATTTTGCTATTTTGTTATGGTTTCCTGAGCAGACTAAGACAGAACTTAAAAAAAAAAGTAGTAAACATTTTCTCATAGATGCCAAACATTGCACCTGCACTTCCCAGTTCAGTATTCTTTTCTGAAACATCAATGATTTAGAGTATGTATGTTTTGTAATCTCATCTTTTTAACTTCAAACTTGCCCTCTTTCCCAACTAATAACAGGGCATTTCTAAGCAAGTTCATTAAAACTTACTTGAAATGAAACTAGATGATCACTATAAAGTTTAAACATGAGTAAAATGAGTAGTGAATTTTAACTACATTTCCCATATCTCTCTCTTCCTTATAAATAAAATATGTGTTGGACCAAAGGTAATCTGAAGTAGTGAAATATGTACTTAAGAGAACTTTCACAAATAATAATGAAATTTGTAGGAGCATCTGATTAGCTGCTATTTTGAGAACTCCAAGTCTACTTAGTAAATTGAGGTAGATGAAAAATGCTTCAATAATAGCAGGTAATAAAAGTTTGTGATCTCCAAAATAGTTGTACATTTTTGTTTATGAATGTATGTTTTGCCTTAAACACACAATTTAAAACAAAGTATTTTCTAAAAAATAACAATTTCAAAGAACATTTTGGTGGGGACACTTTTTTTAAAGCTACTGAGATGCTACCATTCAGACTCACTTATATTATTTCCCAAAAGAATGAAACCTCCACTATACAAGCCATTTAGTTCAACAGAATTTTCTGCAGGACATAGACTCTTGATATAGGCTGCCCTTTAAACAAATAAAACAAAGCCAAATATCAATAATGTATTAAAAGTATCACAGACAACTTAGGTACCACACAGTCTGGAACATTCCCTTCAGCATTCTTACTGTATCTTATTCCATAGGCAGACCTACATGACAAGTCAAATTATAAAGTGGCTGTTGTACAATGAACTTACAACCAGAAAGGGGGACTTACTTGGTTGTGTTAAACATTTAAAGACATCTATTAAAACAGTCTCAGTTATTTCCACTATTAAAACCATAATCTCTTTTTACTAAACTCCATTCTCTCTTGGATGAGACTGCATTGGCACTGAAAATATTTTTGGACTAAGATTTGATTAGATGAATAATCATCTTTCTGTAGAGACAAAATGCATAGTTGGCAGTCATATTGTTGGACTTGAAATAATGGGAAGATGATGGTTTTGAAGGTCAGGCATTCTGGCTCTACTGCTATACATATCTGGGGCAAGTAAGGGCCTCACATGGCTCCAGGTTTATAATCCATACACTTAAGGAGAGTAGATGATGTGATTTCTGAGGTGCTTTATGACCCGATATCTAGAAATCTGAAGAGTTTTACACTGGATAGATTAAAAAGGTTGCTTACCACTTAGTGTTAATAATCCATTGAAGTTTCCTGCAAAACATTATTAGCAGGACTTGTATACCCACAAAATAAAGACAGTGAATTTATTAGGTATTATCTTATTTTCCCTTGAGTTTGTATGTCCTGAATTGTCTTTCTATCTGTTCTTTCAAGCATCTCAACAGGGTCCCTTGTGATTTCGGCAGAACATGAGCAAAAGTGTCGCTGTGGGAAGTTCACTACAGCGAGTTCTGCCTCTGATCAGTGAGCAGCTTCCTTCTTCAATAGACTGACAGGGCAGCGCAGTGTCCAGGGTCAGATCTAGAAACAATGGCAAGTACAGCCTGTTCTTTTGCAAAGGAAGTGCACTCTCCCATTCTAGGCAAGCACCTGCACATTTCCCAGTCTGGCTTGATGACGGTGAACTGTGGGTGACATGGCTAGTGTTGAATTCTTCCTGTGTAAATCTGAATGACTGCTGGGCAATGCAAAAATTGATTCTCCCTTTCCTCTCTACATTTGGAAATGCTGACTTCTCTGACAAGCAAAGACCCTCAGTCACGCCAAATAAAGTAACAGCAGGAAAGACTTGCGCCTCCTCCAGGCTATTGGCTGCCACTGGTGCAAATCAAGAATGATAGGTGAACAGTCCTTTAGAAATAAGGTGGTAAACAGAACAGCTGCCCTTCAAGTTTTAAAAAAAGTTCAGTGGACTAAACAACAGAACATGAGATGACTACATCAATAAAATAAATATTTCCTTGCCAGACTTAGAAGGGAACTCTACGGGGGACAGGAGGGGGACTAACCACCAATGCGCTGGCCTCTTTCATGATAAAGTGGATGCTTTCAAGTGAGAAGGTGCGGGTGTGTAGGGAGAGCTCACAGTGAGGTACAAACCCTGAGTCAAAGGAGGAGCACCCAGTTGGAGGAGGTGGGGTGGTCGCAAGATGAAGGAAACCCCAGGTTGGTAATCAGATAGCTGGAATTTTTTAAAAATATATTTTTATTGGTTTCAGAGAGGAAGGGAAAGGGAGAGAAAGAGAAACATCAATGATGAGAGAGAATCATTGATTGGTTGCTTCCTGCATGCCTCCCAACCAGGGCATGTGCCCTTGATAGGAACTGAACCCAGGACCCTTCAGTCTGCAGGCCGACGCTCTATCCACTGAGCCAAACCAGCAAGGTAAGGATTTTTTCTTAATGTAAACTAGTCTTGACACCAAAACTGCTCACAACACCTATATTGGTTGATAATTGAGTCTGCTTTGCACAAAATACCAAATGATGGCATACAGAGTGTACAATCTATGTAGGAGGAGGATACTTCAAAGGCTGTTGTTATTCATTAAACAAAGCAAAGACTTATAATGTATCAGTTTTAATAGAAAAAAGCTACAAAATAAGCTTTGGGGAAAGATCCTGACCTTGAGATCAGTCAGATTTGTGTTTAAAACTCTACCCTGCTGCTTAGCAGACATGAGATCACAGGCAAGGTTACTTAATCTTCTGAGCTCCTTTCCCCCCATTTATTAAACGGGAATAATATCATCTACCTCAGATGACTTTTGTAAAAAATTAAAAGAAATGAACAATAAATAATGTCAAGTCCTAACAGTGCCTGGAACAGAATACATAATCAATAAACATTACTCCTCTCGACCTCCTCTGGCTGGGGAAAAAGTGATGATATCATTAACTACCCCTTATATTTCTTCTTCCTGCCCATATATTAAAAACATTCCAATACCATTAAAAATACTGTATATAAGCTTAGACTATGATAGCATTCCTCTAAAAACGTAAATGAATCACAGGTCCATATGTATATGTGTATATGTTTGATACTAGAAAGGAGAAAGGAGTTCCAGAAATATTTTAGTTTCTAAAAATGCATATTGTATGCTCTAAAAGCACCAAAGTTATTTCAGTCTTCTCTGTAAGGTACTATTTAGTATATTCATTTTTAAAACAACATGGCACTGAATAAACTAGTTTGACACTGGTAAGTTCATGCATGTAAAATTATCATAAAAATATTTCCCCAATGATTAGCCAGAAATTTAAATATATATATATTACTCTTAAAAACTATGTATTAGAAATGAAGTAGTGATGCAAAGAAAGGTATGAGGCAACAAACCATATTTTTTTTCTTTTTAATCTTTAGAAGTCTCTCTAATAGTTAAGAAAGTATATTTAATTTTCATCAAACATACAATTTTCTTATCAAGACTTATGTGAAGAGGGACTGTTAAAGTCTGCTTTATCATATGGACTGATTTGAAACTTGCTTCCAATTATTGACACAAAACCACTTAGAAGATAGCTGTTTTGCAATTAATCTTTCATGAGGCTCTCTAAGGTTCGATGTGCTTGTATTAACCACCAAACGTCTTCAACTCCCGAGACAGCTGGAAGATCCATGATTAATGTGACTTGATATTTTTCCTAACATTTACTGTATTCATCAATAGCGGTTAATGCTACAGCTTCCAGGAAGCAGACTCCTTAAAATGTCAAAAACATGTAGCCATGAAAAGCAAAAGTACATCTGTTCTCCCACCACATGTAAGAAATGCTTTTCCTAATACAAACAAGGAAAATAGGTGCAAAACACTAATATGAGAACTCATTACTATTTTTATGGAAAGGTGTGGCAAAGTGACACTAGAGAGGTAGTTTGGGTCAAATAATGTGCGACTGAGAGAAGGGAGTTCTGGGCCCTAGTCTTTGCTGACACCCACTGTGGTTCCTTGGATGAGTCTCTAACTTGAAGCTGGATTTCTAGCTCACAGCAGGTATGCTCTTCAAGCCAGTCGCTGGGGTGTAGGGCTAAGATGCGGAGCTCTGAAGCAGCAGCCTACATAGCGGCTGTGATGCAGCCTGCCTGGGTTCAAGTCCAACTCTTCTGCTTAATACGCTTCATGGCCTTGCAGGTTACTCTCAGTGCTTCAGTCTCCCTGTCCTTAAAACAAGGATCACTGTGATTGGGGAGATTACATGAAAATTCAAGGCCTGGGATGTTAAAAAAAAAAAAAAAAAGGTGCAATTAACTGTTAGCTTACTAGTATTTGTTGGTATTGAAACCGAGGAGCCTTATGACTTTGATTAGATTTAGCTTTAAAATCCTAATCCTATAAATTATATTTCTGTCTCTACACATGTACCCCTCAGAGACTTACTCTATCATCAGCAATCCCTGAGGCAACAGAATACATTAGCCAGAACCTGACTAATGCTCACAAGGCCAAGACCGCCTGCAGACTAAAGGCATCTTGACCTTATGGTTCAGCTCCTGAGCCCCAAGGTGGAATGAGTGCCTGACTGCTTTCCCCTGAGACCACGGAGGGATGCCAGAAAGAATCAGCGAGACCTGAAGCAATGATTCATTATCCTCACCTCACCTCCAGTTAAGGAGTTCCCACCACTGCCCCAACCCCTAACCCACGATGTCTTGTGAGTTTGCCCTATATAATTTGTTACCTACACGCCACTGGGGAGTTTGGACTTTAGAGCATTAATTTCCTGTTCTCCTGAGTGGCACCATTCATCGTAAAATAGCCAGTATTTCTCCTTTGTAGCTCTCAGTGTCTAGTGTTAGGTTCTGTTAGTACCCAGTGGATGAACTCTTTCTGCTCAATCACAGTACAAGTAGTATTGTAAGTAGAAGTATTATTACTATAATTATCACTGTACTCTGATTAAAAAAAAAAAAAAACTTCAGTGGCTTGTACAAAAAGTATAAGAAATAAAGAAATGAAGAAATCCAGGGAACAAGCTGAAACCGTAAAAGTGCTAAATGAATGAATAAATTAATTAAAATATTTCGTAAAGTCACTTTTATGCTAACCAAAAAGAATAAGGAACCACTCTCTAAATATTCCCATTTGTAATCTAATATTCAAAACAATCAGAAATTTCAAGTCTTTTTCTTAAATTTGCTAAGAATTAAAAGAATGATCTCGGGGTAATTCAGGAGATGATTATATAATGCCACATAGATCACTTAAACTGCATGAGAAGCAGAGCAAGGTGAGGGAGGGGGACTACAAGAGAAAAAGAGAGATGGGGAAGAGGGGGAAAAGCACAGTTTTTGAGCATCAAAGTACCCAAGAGATCCCACCTTGAGCTACTGTGGAGGACAGTTACTGAGGCAACAGACTTCTGCCAGCTGGCTTGTGGATGGCGTCCCCTCGGGGATTATCACAGCTGATTATTTCCAAGCTGCTACTTTCATCCCCTTGGGCAGAGGCCCTGCCTTCCACTCATGCTGACATTCAAAGCTTAGTTTTCTCCCCCGAGGAAACGAAGGGCTGCTGCAAGGACAGCACTGCACCCACATGGACCACCCACCCCCAGGGAGCCAAGCTAAGTTCCAAACTCTCCATCCCCAGGGGACTCGGCACATCTGCCCCAGGACCAAAGACACACAGTAGCCTTGCTACTGTGACTGACCTTGAATTCTCCAAACAGGGTCTGTATTAAAAACGAAGTCGGAGTTATAGCTCATAACAAATGTCTATGTGTGCTCTGGCTTTCCTGGAGAAAGCTGCTAGTCTCTCTGTATCCTTTCTGTTCCTCAAAGAACAAAAACTAATTTTCCCTGGCCTAGGCCAGTCGCAGATTTCTCATTCTGCACCTTTTTCCTGGGTGGCTTTATTCCTACTCATGCTTCATCTATCATGTAAATACCGGATGTCTCTCAAATGTCTCCTGAGCTGCAGGCCAAGATATATGGACTCATACCAGGCCTTCCTACTTGGATTTAGGTCCCGCCCCCCACACCTATTGCAGATTCAGCATGACCCAAGTAAAACTCATGCTCCACACCTCCACCCTGATCCCTCTGACTTCTCTCTGAATGATATTGTCTAACCTGTTTTAGCAACTTGAGAGCATCTAGGATTCTTATCTCTTCCTTACCTCCTATATCCAATTGGTCATCAAATTTTACCGATTCTACCTAATAACAATATTCCCAGTCTGTTCCTTCTTTTCTAGTCCCATGTCAAATGGCTTAGTACTCATCTCATGACTACTAAATAGCAAACCAGTTGGTTTTTAAATTTCAAAAATCTCTCCATTTCACCTTCCACGTTGTTGCTACATAGGATCGTCCTAAAATGTAATGTCTTCATGGAAGTTGATGCTCAGAAATAAAGTAAATTGCCTTGCAACCAGTAAGAAGTTTAGGCTCAAGTAAACCTCACTCTCTTTTACTAACCCATAATCTCTAACCAAGACCCATCCTCAGGCTACCACTTTATAATCTGTGGATAGCCTCTCTCTGATGGTTAGAGGATGCCACAATTAGAATGGAAATGTGGCTTTTCCTTAAAGGACAGTTATCTCAAAAGTTTAATACCACAGACAAATCCTTCAGAGAATTGGGACTTAAAATTCTCTAGATGACCATTTGTTTCCAAAAGTTCATCTATGTATAACTTTCTAGAAGACCAGTTTATTAAACACAGAACCCCAATCTTTGAAGACCAGTAGTAGCCCCCTAAGCATTTCTTGCCTCTAGTAATTGATCTGTCACTGGGGCGTTAATTTTGTTCCAAATACCCATTTAAAGCAGGCCTTATGTAGATTGACTATACCCTTAACACTGCAAATCCATGAGTTAGAAGCAAAGGTAAGTACAAAGAACTTTATTTTTTTAATGCAACATCTGTAGGCTCAAATTAAATTACAGTTTATAATAAAAGTCTGTCAATGCTATTCTGCATAATTAATCTGAACTTCAGCACTCTTAAGCTTGCTAATGCAGAGCTGCCAATGGTAATGAATCGAAACTGAGTGCATGATACATGTTTTTTTTTTCAAATTACAGCAATTGAAATATGTATAAAATGTACAAAAATCACACCTGGAATGACTAGGTAATTTATTCCAGTAATTATTTCAGTAATGTTCTTTTTTTAAAAAACCGAAGATTTTATTCAGAGCTACATCCATTATTTTCCAACAAATTAAAAATAATAGAGCTAATAAATCACCTAAATTAAGAAACTTAGCATTGTATAGAAAGGGTTATGGCCTCAAGTTCAGATGAGTAAGGTTGTCTCATTGCTTGGTTCTCTCTTTTTATCTGCACATCATTGATGACTTGCAAGTAAATTAGAGAGAAGAATCTTAGATAATCATCAAGTCCCTACCCTTAATGCCTTGATACTCTCAGAGAACCACCAGGCAAGTTAGTAAATGTGAAGATTCTCAGCTAAAGGCATTGCAGTGTTGTACAGACTAACCTGATTTCTTTAACTAGCATGGCTGGGCCTTGGCTAGGTAACTCAGTTGATTTGTGTCATCCTGATGTGCCAGCATTGAGGGTTTGATCCCTGGTCAGGACACATATAAGAGGTAACCAATAAGTGAATGAACCCAAGCGCCCAGTCAGTAATTTGATCATCAGGGTAAGTAGCCAGTAACCTACATTGTACTGTGTTGTCATTGTTTTGGGGATATTGTATTTTCACATCCCATGTATACAAATCACTCATGTACTGTTTCTGGTGAGAAGAGGAAAGTCCAGCATGAAGGCAACCCATAATTACCTAACTTACATGAGAGACTCAGCCCTTTCTTATAAAGTGGTTCTGCATTGGATCATTTTGCCCAGCTGTAGGTTCATGTAAATGGCCTGAGCACTTTTACTACACTTGATCTTAGCCAAAAGGCCGAGAAGCGATGGTCTGAGCACTTTTACGGCAAGCTGTGCTAAGCTATGATGTTTGGAATGTTAAGGGTATTAAATGCATTTTGACAATATTTTCTACTTTACAATGGACTTAATCCAATCATAAGCCAAGAAGCATCTGTATAGTAAAATGATGGTGGCAACATCTAGATAGGTATACTGGTGTTGACTCTACACTTCTCTTGACTTACCTGTAATTTTGAAAATTTTTCATAATAAGGTATTTGAAAGGGAATGAGTTTAATAAAAAAGTAGCCCAAACAAGATGACATTGTGTTTGCATCTCGAAAACTTTACTAATTAGAAACAAAAGCAAAACTTGGCTTCATAGATAAACAGAGTTCAAAGTTGGAGGAGGAAAAAAACATTTATTTTTTTAAGCGCTCTGTAAAAGCAACTTATTTCTCCACTGTTGGTATCCAAATATGCTCACTCCTTTCTGAGCACTATGAAAAACAGGAGTTTCACACATTAAGATGAGGAAAATCATTTTCCTCTCATAAAAGACAAACTAACTGGGGTAGAAAATTACCATTTACTTCTTATTAATAAAACCTTAATGAATTATCCATAAATAAAATGTAGATTAGACTCAGATGATAATTCCAGAGTTCCAAAATTAAATCCTGGGACAAGGAACTTTCACGTCACACTGACCTAAGAAGGTTTTTCAAAAAAACAAATGTAGTAAAGAATATTAGTACACAGAACAGCTAATGTGTCTAGAGCAAGCATGTCAAACTAGAGGCCTACAGGCCACATGCCTCCTTTATTTGGCCCATGTTAGCCTTTGAGTTTGACATGCTTGGTCTAGGTTAGCCATTCCTTTCTTCCTGGTTTTCACCCCCATTTTCTCATGGGCTCTCTTCTAGGACAGGATGGCAGGTGTGTGCTCCCTGCTTGCCTTTGTAATTCCTACCTGGACATTCCCTCTGCTTCTTTGGAGAACCTGAATTTCCTGGAACATCTCAAGAGCTCCTCTGACAATCAGAGAAGACCAGCAGTACTTTCCTGGGAAATCCTTCACGTGAATCCTGAGCACATAACACACTAAAGACTGGGCTTCATTCTTTTGAATGGACCTGTATGTTTCTGAGGCTGCTGCTCACCAATAAGATGTGGACAAAAGGAGCCACATGCTAGCCTGAAAAGCTCAGCGGAGGCCTTCATGGCAGTCCTGTAGGCTCAGAGACCTAGAGTAATCACAAAGATGTTCTGAAAATTAGATATTTATCTACAAACAGGTTATGGTGGGTGGCCACATCGTGGGCCAGTGTTTTCCCTGACAGAAATCATCTTTGATCTTTACTGAGCATTTGTCTTTTCGCCTCTAAGATAATGTATTTGTGAAATGTGCTGGGCGCCAGGACAGATACCACAAGTTCCTTCATTATCATGTTAATTGATCCTGCACTCACCTGGGTATGTGTACTTTTGCTTTTTATCCAATCCCAGGGATTTCCCCGCTTTGCTTTATCCCACCTCCTTAATCTATCACCAATGAATTTCATGTAACCCACTTACGTGTTTTCCTTTTGATGGTAAATTTATAAAAACACCGTGTAAACTCCCATTCTCCAGAGCATTATCTCAATTCATTGAGGTTCTGCTTCCTGGCATATGTCGACAGTTTGGCTCAAATAAACTCACAAAATTCTCTACAGGTTTCATTGAGTTTTTTCGTTAACAAAGACAAATAGACAATAGCTCATTTTTAGGTAAGACTGAATTCTTTCTTTTTTTTTAAATGAGGGTTGAATTCACAGGTAGAGAAGAGAAACATAGGGGCTGAAGATTTATTCTGTTGCAGAAGATGATGGTGTTTTCATACTTTTGAGTTATTTTAGTTCATGTTTATCCTGATCTACTATCTCAGAGTGAAAAATCAGAGCTTCTTTCTTAGGATAATTCACTTTATTAACACCATTCTTCAACTAAGAAAAAAACAAAATCTTAGTATCCATTTGCTTTGTGATGGCTGTTTTTTCTCCAGACCTACATGTAATTCAGCATTACACTGATCTGTTACTTATAAATTCAGTTTCTTATTCAACAAATATTTATCAAATGCTCATGTGTCAGGTATCGTATAATCATCGGAATACACATAATATAAATTTAAGTAAAACAGTATCCCTTTCATTCATTGTTTAGAGGAGGAGGATATGTAAATAAATAATTTCAGTGTAAAATGAGGGAAGTATTACCCTCCTAGTATGTTTCAAATTATAACTGTATTTTAAACAGTTCCCATTATCAAGGCCATCAACAAACACATTTTAACATTTTTTAATGGTATCTCTCGATCTCCCCAGAGTTATAAGGGCAGAAATAAAGTTAGATCAACCTGGATAATTATACTGCTGTTCACTGAAAGCAAATACTAGTGCTTTTCAGGTTTGGTTTTTTGAATTGTGATTTCTGGTACTGAGTTCTGAAAACCCTTGGAATTTCCTAAGTAATGAAGCCACAAAGGTTTTTTGTTATGTTAATAAGGTGGTTTAGGGAACACACCTAAGGATGGGGGTTGATTCTCAGTGAAACCAACTATGTGATTACTGTTTTTAAAATATATTTTCATTGATTTCCAAGTGAAGAAGGGAGAGACAGAAAAATCAGTGAGAGAGAATAATTGATTAGCTGCCTCCTGCACGCCCCCTACTGGGGATCAAGCCCACAACTCGGGCATGTGCCTGACCAGGAATCCAACCAGGGACTTCTAGGTGCATAGGATGATGCTCAACCAACTGAGCCACACCAGCCGGGGCTCACAAAGTTTTTAAAGACGAAATACACTGTGTCTTCCTGGCCATGTATCAGTTTACCCTTTTAAGTTTGAATACAGATTTAACTTTCTCCCCTTTAAAAACGTGGCCTATCAGGCAAGGGTGCAAAGTTTACTCTTTTTTTTTTTTTTTGTCCAAAATGGTGGTTACATGGATTGTGATTAGAATTTAAATAAGAGCAATATTTTTTTTTCAGATATGTGTCAGTATTTAATAGACTGCACTAATTTAATAACGTTTAAGTTATGCCCAAAAAGTCTGAAAGGCACTAGTTTAATGTATTGAAATATTGAATGTCAATAAGTGATACCACATAATTCATGAAGCAAGCCCCGAAATGTAAAAAGCTGTGTTTTTCTCCCTTCCCACTTCACATGAGTGAGGTCACTCTCCGCAAGGTCAAAGTCTAACCCGTTACTATGTGCAGTCCTTTTCTTTCCAACCATTGGTAGAAATAAATTTCCCAATTGTCGTTCATGTTTGAACTTCATTACTTCTGAAGGCTAGAGCCTTGTAAGAGAGAAGTCATCCAGCCAGTACGAAGCAGTGCGAAGGCTGGAGGCTATAGGACCTAAGCTGTTATTGCTCTAGGTTAGGTCTGCCTTTGCCTTAGGGCACATCTTGCAGCAGCTTCTGGAACACTGGCTCTCATTCCATTAATCTGAAAACCAAGCCTTTCTGTATCTCAGGTTGCATTTTCTCCAAGGTTCTGTAGGCAGTTAGACAGACAAGGGCGGAGGAAAGATGATGGGCCAGGAACTGAAGGTCACCAGGATGAAAAGCCCCAGGTGCCTAGCAAGAGACAATCAATTATAGGGTGGAACCTGGCCCCCAGGGTGCCTTTTCCTCCTCTAACATAAGCTGGTCACTCTGTTTGCACCCCCTGACCTTTTCTCTCTAGAGAGAACATCTAGGCCTCAGTTTTAGTTCAGCTCCAGGCCCAGATAAGCAACAACCAGCCACAGCTGACCTCAGGAGCAGCTGCATTGCATATTGACCCACGGTTTTGATGCCAGCCAATCAATCAATGGAGACCACAACCCTGAAAGGACACACCTGGAAAACGGCTGAATATTCTATAAGAACCTTCCCTGGGACCTCCCCTAAATACCCTTAGGATGGGGGACCCAGTGGGCTCTCCCTCCCCAGAGTATGTCTGTGCCTTTTCCTTCCCCCGACTCCCCCTCGTTACCCTGTGGCTTCCTCATTTTCCTCACTCCCAAGGCTCCAGGGGCCCTTCCTTCACCTCCGTAACTCATTTACTAAGCACATTCCTTCTACCTCTGTGATTTACCAATAATATTCTCTTACAGTTTGGCTCTTGCTCTGAATTATATCCTAGGAAAAACCAAGTGTCCAAGGTTGCTGAACCCAGGTTTGGTCTGACCACATGGGTCAGACAACTGGTGCCATCCCCACCGCCTACAACAACAAGGGTAGTAGGCTCTCTTCCTAATTGTCTACATCCATAAAATGTACAAAAGCAGTATGAACCCTAAGTGTAAATTATGGACTTAGGAGATAATGACTAGTCAATATTGGTTCATCCATTGTAACAAAGGTACCACTCCAGTGGGGGATATTGACATTGGGGTTGAATATGCATGTGTGAGAACAGGTTATATGGACCATCTCTCAAACTAAAACTGCTCAAAAAATAAAGTTTAATATTCTTTTAAAGGGGACTTTAAATGTATTTAAAAACACTGCCAATTCTTCTTTTTTATAACTGCTGGTGTAGTTTGGATTATCTAGGCCTTTGGCTTCTCAATTTCCCTCATTCTTTTATCCATTGAGTAAAATATTTCATAGATGGAAGACAAGCACATCTTTTCATGCCAGTATTACAACACAGAAAGAAGCTAGGAAAATTCCAAGATCAGTGGAATGGGGAAGCTAAGACAGACAGATGGTTAAACAGCAATTTGTCTCCACCTAGTAAATAGTATCTTCCCTAAACCAAGGACACTGGAGTAAATGGTCTGTACTTCTCCCAATCCAGAGGATAAATAGCTTAAATCATCCTATTCATGGAAACAGATAACAGAAATCCAATTAAGTGCCATTTGCCAACCACACCCAAGGAGAGAATAAATCTCATTTTGATACATCAACTGGGCTTTATGAACACAGTCATGAAATCTAGGAACCAAGTAAGGACACACCCCAATGAAGAGTAACATTTATTCACTATTATTAACAGTTAACACAGAAATTAACTAAGTCAGTAATCACTGAATTCTAACAGGGCAAACTACCTAGACTATGGGTAATCTAACTCTTTATTCAGAGATAAATTAATATAGTGAAAAGAATGAATATTTATGATCAGAGAGAACTAGTTTGAACCTGATTTCAACTCTGAAAAGCTGTTTAATCTTGGACACAACATTTGACTGCTGTCAGTCTCTTTGCTTTTTGCAAAATGGGGATATAATCTACATTGCAGAGTTAGAGTAAGTATTAAATAAACTGACAAGTGTTAAGCACATAATCTATACTACCCTGTTTCCCTGAAAATAAGACAGTGTCTTATATTAAGTTTTGCTCCCAAAGAAGCGCTAGGTCTTATTTTCAGGGGAAGTCTTATTTTTCCATGAAGAAGAATATGGTACACATTTATTGTTGAACAAAAAAAAAGGAAACTTATTACCTGTGGGTCCACACAATGTGCCCGATTCCTGCCCCTCTCGGCTCACGGTCTAATTGTGAGTCAGCCAGACTCCCTCAGGGCAGAGCGAGCAGCAGGCAGCAGCTTGTCCTGGCAGTGCAGGCTCTCTGATTAAGAGACCTCGCACTTCCTGTCTGCTCAGGCTACACCTCAGCCAACAGTGAGCTGCACGGCGGCGCCCACTGCTACGGCCTAGAGTCCAGAGTTGTGGTAGCTTTGGGGGGCCTTATTATTGGGGAGGGCTTATGCTCGGGGGAGGCATTATTATTGAGGAGGTCTTATTTTCAGGGGGGTGCCTTCTATTTCAGTGAGAGGCAAAGCTGTAAGTAGGTCTTATTTTCAGGGGATGTCTTACTTTCGGGGGAAACAGGGTAGATGCTTTATGGGCAGGTGGTTCATCATCGTTGCTTCCCTTTTCTTTTCCCTCAAACTGCCAACACCGAGCCATTCCTTCACTTATGTTGAAATTTCACTAGATAGTGGCCAACCAAAGGGGAAAAAAAATGTTGTGGACCATTCAGCCAGACTCCAATTAGGTCTTAAGCAGCAAGTGAGAATTTATTGAGTTTGGCGGGCTGCAGCGCCAGCTTCCACCGAAGTGAGGATTGACACTGCAGCCCCAATCAGATGCAGAAGCAAGCTTTTATTTGCAAAAACCGCAAAGGTGACGCGCAAAGTTTGTTGCTCTATTTCTCACAGACTCATAAGTTTTGACTAGAGCATGACTACTTTCCTTCCCTCTAGCAGTGGCAGTAAGTCCTACTGAGCTGCAAAGGAGCTGGGGCAAGTTGACCTTTACAAAAACAAAAACTACAGTTTGAGTTTATACAGTAATTTGAATGGTTAAGCTTAAAAATCACTCCAGAAATATATTGGTACAAATAGAGCTTTTCATGCTACATTTAGGATTATAGCAGGTTTCATTCCCAATCCTTATTTTAACCTTGATATTGGTGGTGCCACACCATCTAGTTGTTCCTTTTCTTGTCCAGTCTTACCTGAGGCACCATCCCTAAGCAAGTTTAAAGGTTGGAGAAAAGGTACAATGAACATGTAGCAGGTATCACCTTCATTCCAGGGCATAATGACAAGGCACTGCAGTTGCACAGTGGATGGAATAAAGGTACATAAAACAGAATAATTCTACTGCTTTGTATCCATAATATTTTTGTGAAGTATGCTTTTTACTTTATAATGTTTTTCAATGCATTTCTTTTGAAGTTTATTGTGAAAATAATTTGGGGGCATTCCAGGCAATGATTTACATGTACAAAGAGAAACACAGGATTAAATATTTAGAACTTTTTTTCACAAGGGGATGAAAGAAAATCTCAAATTGAATATACTTCCGAATGATCTGTGAATAACATTCTATAGATTCTACATAAAGTCCCCCAGGTGAAGTGTGTGTGTGCTGTATGTATTAAGTATGGAAAACATGTCTACAAACACAGTCTTTTCTTTGCCTTCAATGTAGTTTAAAATGTAAAACTATGAAGATAATATTTCTGAAATAGAACAGAAGTCAACTATTCAGCAAAGCAAGACTTTTAAATTGCAGGGAAGACAAGATATCATTTCTGTTTTTCATTTTTGTTACTTCCATCAATTTGGAGAGATGCATTTATCCCTGGGGATGCATGGGCTTCATGTGAATGAGGTGTCAAGTTGGCCACAATATCAATGCATACATATTAATTAATACTCTCGTAGGTCTCAATATATTAAAATATAACAACTCCCTTGGAACTCTTAATTTCAAACAGCAATAACATAGGTTTAAACAGTCATTTACCCCTCATCCAATTACTCTACTGGTTACATAAATCTAATAGCCAGTTTCTAATCCATGCAACTACTGTCCTACCCTATGAGTTAAGATATAGGGTACAGACTTGAAGTATTGCCTCTTCCTTCATCTGGGAAGATCTGGGCGTCATCAAATAATGAAGCTCCGAATATTGAGTGTAGTTGTCAAAAGAGAAACATTAATGTCAAGAGATTCCCAGTTCAACTCATTAGAGGCCTGTTAGCATAATACACACTTGAACCCTGCCTTCAGTTAACTTCTAGTTGAATTCATTGGGATTATTATAATACCTGCAAAAATCTCCCTTTCAAACAGAAGGTCAAAAAAAGCATATTCAGGTATGGAAACCATTTATTCACAAACATCAAATTCAAGTTAAACAAGTTAGCAATGCTACTTTTTCAACAACCAAAAAAGGTAAAAAAATCAAAACCTGAAGCTATCATAGTTTCATGAAAGAAACAACTTCTAAACCAAAGAGTGGTTGAGCCCTGGGATATATACTCATTTGGGTAAATGCCTTTAGTTGGAGAGATTTTAGGTCAGGCAGAAGGAATTCTACTTGCTTACTAATATAAATCACTTACTTTTATGCAAGATTGAGATTTAATATTAAAGCAATTCTTAGCAAAGAGATAAAGTGATATATAACTATTATGTCTATGAATGTTTTTACAACTCTAGACTATCAACACTGAGGAAATGTAGATAGAATATTAACAAAGAATATATGCACATATATTTTTTCATAATGCTCTACTTTCTCCATGAAAACAAAGTACAGTTTTCCATAAAGAAGATCTGTCTTAGAGCCAAGAGATAGCCTGGATCTAAATGTTATTTTTTTTATATAACATTTTACCCCTTTTTGTACAACATTTTACCTCTCAGGATGTATGTGTAATAATATGCAATATAGGCACAACTCCATCTAGATCATGAGATTGTCACAAGGTATAAATTATTCCATGTAAAATATTTATAAAACAATCAATATTTAATAAGTATGAATGTAATATAAAAATAAATATAATTATGAAGTAACTTCTTTGAAGGCAGGGATTAAGTTTTATAATCTCCACTAGGGGGCCTGTGCACAAAAATTTGTGCACTCGGGAGGTCCCTCAGCCCAGCCTGTGCCCTCTCGCAGTCTGGGACCCCTCTGGGGATGTCCACCTGCTGGTGTGACTGGCCAGCCTGGGTGAGGGGCTGATGGCTGTTTGCAGGCTGCCCACAGTCCCTTCAGGTTTTGGGTCCCTACTGGGGTACCTGGCCAGCCTGGGTGAGGGGCTGATGGCTGTTTTCAGACTGGCCAAGCCCCCTGGTGGGGTCCCTCACCCTATTGGGGTGTGGCCAGCCTGGTTGATGGGCTGAGGGCCATTTTCAGGCTGTCCACAGCCCCTTCAGGTTTTGGGTCCCTACTGGGGTGCCTGGCCAGCCTGGGTGAGGAGCTGAAGGGCATTTTCAGGCTGCCCACAGCCCCTTCAGTTTTGGGTCCCTACTGGGGTACCTGGGCTGCCTGGGTGAGGGGCTGATGGCTGTTTTCAGGCTGGCCAAGCTCCCCAGTGGGAACCCTCACCCCATTGGGGTGTGGCGACGGGCTGAGGGCTGTTTTCAGGCTGCCCACAGCTCCCATTGACCCAATGTCCCAGCAAGGGTGGCTGGAAGCAGGTTTCTGGGATTTATTTATCTTCTATAATTGAAACTGTTCCTTTAAGCCGAGGTCTAGGCAGGTAATGAAGCCTCCTGTCTGCTTCAGCTCCGTAGCTTCAATAATTGAAAGAATGTTGCCTTAGTAGATTCGCCCAGCCGGCCTAGACAGACAGTTTCCTCCATCGCTGGTGCAACAGAAGTCTGCTGTTTGCTTCATCCCTGTGGCTTCTATAACTGAAACAATGTTGCAACTATGTTGCTGTGAGCAGGGAGAGGCCCAGCCAGCCTAGGCAGACAGTTTACTCCTGGTGCAATGGAAGCTTCCTGCTTACTCTAGTTCCGTAACTGCCGGCCTCCATCTTGGCTGGGTTAATTTGCATACAGCCGCTCTGATTGGCTGGTGGGCCTGGCTCAGGCATCCCGTAGAAATGTTCAATTTCAATATTACTCTTTTATTAGATTAGATACAACTAAAGCACCAGATATATTACAATTAGAAGGTGAACTGTGCACAGTTTGGATTTGAAGAATAAAAAACACATAAAAGATTTCCAGAAGGGAATTTTGATGGCAAACAGCTAAAACTGAAAACTATTTCATGAATAATTTAATATTATCACTTGCACTGACATGAAAACTCTAAAGTATAATCCTGCCTTGAGGAAGGCAAGGCTACAAACGCATGCTTACAGCTCAACCATATTGTTATAAATGGCAATGGTGGCCCAGGGAGAAAATGCATCTTGCCAAATTACATGGTTATAGAGTGAAACTTCAGTAAAGGCTCTATGGTTGATAATACAGGAAAATGCCACTGGTTATGATAGCTGTCTCTACTTTGCCTGGGCTACAGAATTTATTTTTAAAAATGCATATTCAATTAACAGCAGATGGTAACAGCAGGTAAGATTTGTGTACTGAACAGAGAGCCTCCTTATATCTTGTGCTTCACTTGGAGCAATGGATCCAAGGATAGCTGCTCAGTCTATTGTGGTAAATAACATGGATTTTCACAGTACTTCCCTACCAAGGATTTTTCTTGTTTTGGCTCTGACTCTAAAGCAATTGTGAGAAGGTGGGGTTCTCTGTTATTGCAAAACAACCCCCCAAATCTATTTCTGAATTCAGTGTAGTTTCTGATCACTCCTTTGGCCCATCAACCTAATTGATCTGGAAGTATGAGAGTACACTTAATTATTATGTATTCAAAAGCTAACACCATCTGCCAGGCAAATATTATGATAAATACTTATAAGGGTCAAATAAGATGATTAGATTTAAATCATAAATCCCACCAGCCTCATTTACTGAATTTTCACCTTGTGGGGTGATTGTCAGCTACTGAAAACCATCATATTGAACTTTCACCATGCCCCAGCAACACCATTTTTATTCATGAGGCATGCACAGCACAGAGAGATTAGGACGCTTATCCAAACTGAAAAATCTAAAGCAGGTCACTTATCTAGTACCAACACAGTATTGATTAAACCGTTAACACTATGGATTTTGTAATATTGCAGTTTAAAAGCTCTGTCCTGGCACTTCCCAATTGATTTTCACACCAACTAGTAGGATCATGTGTCCTGGTTTCCCCCCCAAAATCTTTCCTTATACCTGCTGTCCCAGGG
>PVJC01025622.1:0-24622 GCA_004026665.1 Murina feae | reverse complement strand
GACATGTATGAGAATGCTCCACCAGCACTATTCATAAGCAGCAACAACCTGGAAGCCATACAAATGTGCTCTGAAGGAAGAATGGATGAATATATTGTGGTGCGGGCATATAGAGGAATAATAAACTTCAGTCAAAATGAATGAACAATAGCTACATGAAACAATGGATTAGTCTTAGTAATAGAATTTGAGTAAAAAAAGAGGCCCCATTGTAATAAATATTGCATGATACCCTTTGTATAAAGTTAAAATAAATCCAAACCAAAATATTATGTTTTTAAAGAAGCTATGTAGCTATAATAAAACTTTACTTGGAAAAAGGAAAGGAAAAACAAGGCAATGACAAGCATATGATTCAAGAGCATGCTTAGTTACTTTGGGCAGAGAAAGATAAGGATATAACACAAGCTGATGTTAATGCTCTAGTTTTCTTGTTTCTTGGTGATTAAATGGACTCTTATTAGAGTATTAAAAATACTTAAATGTGACCTGAGATGTTTCCAGTGGCATTTCCATATGAATAGCTGTTCTTTACTCAAGCTTTCGACTCTCCTAAAATCTCTCAAACAAGCAGCATCTGGCCTCAGTGAGCTCTGCACCTTTCACTAAGTGGCCCCAGGCCTGGCATTAGCATTAGCTGACCTTGGTTAGCAGCTTGGCCTTGTCTGGGCACACCCAAGCTCAGCACAAGCAGCAGCCACCTGTTGATAGCTTGTAGCTAATGCCAGATGACTCCAGGCAGAACACAGGCAGTGGCTGATTTTGGCTTATACCTTCTGGGAGGCCCCAGAGTCAGTGCACCCAGTAGACAGCTTCAGACCATGTCAAAGTACCACCCCACCACTTCCACAAGCAACACACTAAAGAGGCAGACTCAGCAAGAACCAGAGTCCCACTGAAGTAAGTCCTGCTCTGTGGGGAGGACCCCTGCACAGCTGATCCTCCATGATGGTTGGTGGTTGTAGCCAATCCTTGCAGCCAATCAGCTTGGAGGTAAAACCCTCCCATTGACATGCCAACCACAATTAAGGCTCAACTCTAATAGGAGGGTGTACATACTGAAATGAACAGGGAGAAGGGGTGCACCTGAAGTGCCCAGCTTAGGTGATTGGGAAGGATGTGCCACTGGACCCTACAGAACATCTACTACATAAGGCCACTCTACCAAGCCCAGGAGATGTAGCGGCTCTACCTAATTCATAGAAACATACACAAGGAGGCTGCTGAAATGAGCAAAGAAACATGTCCCAAATGAAAGAACAAAAACTCTAGAAAAAGAACTGAGCAAAATGGAGATAAGCAATCTACTGGATGCAGAGTTCAAAACACTGATTATAATGATGCTTAATGAACTCAGTGAGACCTTCAGCAGCATAAAAAAGGACATGGAAAGCATAAATAAAGAACCACTCTGAAATGAAGGATATACTAATTTAAATTAATAATAATTTATAAGGAATCAACAGTAGAAGAGATGAAGCTGAGAATCAAATCAGCAATTTGGAATATATGGAAGTAAAAAATATCCAATGAGAACAGCAAAATGAAAACAAATGATGATAGTGTAAGGAGCCTCTGGGATATTCCCAGAGCACAAATATTCACATCTGGGGGTGCCAGGAGGAACAGAGAGTGAGCAAGAAATTAAAAACCTATTTGAAGAAATAATGATTAAAAGCTTCCCTAATCTGGTGAAGGATATATACATATACATCCCAGAAGTGCAGAGAATTCCAAACAAGAGGAACCCAAATAGGCCTACCCCAAGACACCTTATAATTAAAATGCAAAAGGTTAAAGACATAGACAATCTTAAAAGCAGCAAGAGAAAAGCATCTAGTTACTTACAAGGAAGTTCCCATAAGACTGTCAGCTAATTTCTCAACAGAAACTGCCAGCCAGAAAGGATGTCAAGAAATACTCAAAATTATGAAAAGCAAGGACCTACAACCAAGATTACTCTACCAGCAGCTATCATTTAGGATCTAAGGACATAAAGAGCTTCACAGACAAGAAAAACTAAAGAAGTTCATCATTACCTAACCAGTATTACATGAATTATTGAAGGGTCTTCTTTAAGAAGAAGAAGAAAAATGATAAAAAATATGAATAATAAAATGCTAATAAAAACGTATCTATCAACAATCAAATCTGAAAAATACCCCATAATAAATAAACAAACAAACAGAACAGAAACAGACTCATAAAAACAGAGAGCATTTTAAAGGGTTCCAGATGGGAGGAGGGTTTGGGGAGATTGGTGAAAAGGTGAAGGGATAAAGAAGTACAAATTGGTTATTACAAAATTGTCATTGGGATGTAAAGTACAGCATAGAGAATATAGTCAGTAATATTTTAATAAGCATGTATCCTGTTAGATGGGTACAAGATTTATTGGGATGATCACGTAGTAAGTTATATAATGTTTAATGACTGGGGCGTAGAGCCCAAAAATGTTTTTAAAAGGGGGAAAGAAACCCCAGAAAAAAAAAACATAAAAATACATAAATGCAACAACAAAATCAGAATATCAAACAACCCAATTAAAACAAAAAGTATTAAATAATCCAATTAAAAATTGGCAAACGACTTTTTCACAAAAAAGATGCAAATGGCTAACAAGCATTTGAACCGTTTTTCAACATCACTAATTATCAGAGAAATTCAAGTCAAAACCTCAATGACATATCACATATCACCTCACACTCAATAGGATGGCTATTAGCAAAGATGTAGAGAAATTGGAACCCTTGTGCACTGTTGGTGGGAATGTGAAATGGTGCACCCACTAAGAAAAACAGTATGAAGTATACTAAAAAAAATAAAAAATAAAAAATAGAAGTACCACATGATCTAGCAATCCCACTTTTGGGTATATACCCAAAAGATTTAAAAGCAGGGGCTTGAAAAGGTATTTGCACACTCATGCCTGTAGCAGCATTGTTCACGATAGCCAGGAGGTGGAAGCAACCCAAATGTCCACCAACAGATGAATGGGTAAACTAATCCTATATAATAATCCTATATAATAAAAGGCTAATATGCAAATTAACCAAACTGCAGAATGACCAGTCACTATGATGTGCACTGACCACCAGGGGGTGAGCACAGCGTTGGTGGTGGGAGCCTCTCCCGCCTCTGTGGCAGCACTAAGGATGTCTGACTGCTGCACAGCAAGAGGATACAGGCCAGGCTGAACTGCCCCCTCACCCCCCCTCCCTGCATGAATTTCATGCACCTGGCCTCTAGTGTGGTATATGCATACAGTGGGAGCCTGTTCAGCTTTAAAAAGGAAAGGCATGTTATATATGGAGAAACTTGGAGGACACTGTGCTAAATGAAATAAGCCAGTCACAAAAGATCAGATACTACGTGATTTCACTTACATGAGATACTTAAAGTTGACAAATTCATAAAAACAGAAAGTAGAATGGTGGTTATCAGGAGTTGCCGGGTAGGAGAAAGAGGGAGCCATTTAATAAATATGATTTCAGTTTTGCACGATGAAAAAGTTCTGGAGACCTGTTTCATGTTTCACAACAATGTGAGTGTCCTTAACACGACTAAACTGTGCACTTAGAAATGGTTAAGATGGTAATTTTTATGTTTTTTAAACTATAATAACAAAAAAACCCCCAAAATATGTAGAAAGCAACAATGTGGGAGCCAGACTATAAGTAGTCAGTAAATTACTGCCAAATATTCAAGAGAAGAAACATCTCTGGTTCAATTTAGCATTTAAAAATAAAAATCACACTGAACTCTCAGAACTCCAACATAATCACCTTTCCTCATGCCCCCGCCTCCCAAAAGAAATACATAAATGAACAAACACATAAATTAGGACATAAAATGAAAAGAGCCATTCATGGACTAGAGATGAAATTGTGTGATGAGCGGTTCTAT
The DNA here is from genome assembly GCA_004026665.1 of Murina feae. Classification (NCBI taxonomy): domain Eukaryota; kingdom Metazoa; phylum Chordata; class Mammalia; order Chiroptera; family Vespertilionidae; genus Murina; species Murina feae. The sequence continues at coordinate 20,716 of PVJC01025622.1, read as the reverse complement.
TCAATTCAATTGTGTCTCAGCTCAGGTCACTTATGAAATGGAATAAGGCCACAGAATTATGGAGTCCCAGAATTAGGGAGTCTGGAGGAAGGGGACTGGACAGGGCCTGGAAGCCACCGTCCCTTCTGAGTCTCTTCTCCTTGATCTTTGGGCTGCTCTCTGGGCCATGATTAGGGCAGCATTTTTTAACTGCAGAAAAGGTAAATGCTTGTTGATGGCTTATGAGAGAAGGTACTGGAACTTAATTGGGTTCATAGTTGATTCACTACCATCTGATGAATTCACAGGCTGGTTCATCTAATAGCAGATGACATTCCTCTATTGATTCTATTTGATTGGATTGTCTGTCTGGCGGTAACAAAGACTTTTTCCCCTAACTTGGTGCTGGGTCCTGGGATGACTATTATGTCATGGCCAGACCTGGAAGAGATCAGTGCTCGGGACAAGGGAGGATGAGAATATACAAATGCGTATAGTTACGACAGTGCTGCCTTTGGGATTCTGTGTTTGTGTTCTGTTAGGAATCCATCCATTAGTGGGTATGGCAGACTGATGACAAACTTGTCCTCAATTCTCTACCTTTCTCCGGATCCACAGCCTTTGAGATGTGACTTCTGCATTAGTGTAAGGTGACCAGATTTTAACATTGGTAAAGCGGGACACCATTGACCGGGGCGGGGGAAGGGGGGGGGAGGGTTCCTTTTTATTTATTATTATTCCTTAAAATACTACAAAGAGTAGTACATATGTCTCTTTCCAAAAATCGGGACTTTTTTAAAACGCTGCGGGACGTGGGACAAATTGTTAAAAATCAGGACTGTCCCACCAAAAGCGGGACGTCTGGTCACCTTACATTAGTGCGGAAGTCACATCTGACATGTGAGAGGAAGAGAGAAAGAGAAAGGAAACAGAGAACTTTCTGACCAGGCGCAGGCCTGGGCTCACCCCTCACTACCATCTTCTGTAAAACTCAGATTCTCCTATCTTGCCCCTTCCCCAATCCCACCCGTCTGCCCACCTCATCTCGACTCTTAAAACGCGAGGACATCTTTATCGGCTCATCTATGGATGCACGGAGCTGGGGCGGGGCGGGTAGGGAGGAGGCAGCTGGGGCAGAGGGCCGCACTGGGCCAGGTAGGACGTCGGGGCTGGCAGGCTGCAGCGGTGATGGGAGCGCAGGCGCCATCCCTAAGGAGCTACTTTCCTTTTTCCTTTTCGAAGTTGCCAGGCAGTAAAAGGAAATTGCTGGGATGGGGAACTAATGAGAAAGGCTCTTTGTTTTCCCCCAGTCCGAACCCCTAGCTCATCAAGACTTGGAAACGCGTGCCGCGAAGCGCCTGCTCCCATTTTATTGCTTATTTATGGGAATCTATTTAAAGGGAATTGCACTTTTCCGCCGTGTCCCAGCGCGTGTGTCGGAGTTGTGTCTCCCTTGGCCCTGGGGCTGTCTGGACTGGGTGCTCTGGTCTGACTGTGTCAAGCATCATGCCAGCCCTTGCCCTGATTCATCGGTGTTTCTCTTGTCTGCGTGATCAGATGAATCAGATCTACCATGTTGGAGGTGGGAGGCCTCTGAGGCTCAGAGAAAGGAAGTGTGTCCAAGATCACAAATCAGTGTCAGAGTTAGAACTGCATCAGCCTTCCTGACTTCCGGCCCAGTGGTTTTTTTTGTTTTGTTATTTGACTGTACCATTGATCAGAAACCTAAAGGTCATTGGATTAGCTTTTACCCCTCCTCCTCCTACCCTCTCCCCCAAAGTCTCCAAGTCATGGCAACCCGAATTCCACTGAGCTGGTAAGTTGGCATCAGCCCCTCCATACTTCCCAAGGCTCCATCTATTATGCCCCTTGCCCGACACCATGTCCCTTGGAGCTCAGCAAGCCCCTCTAGATTAGAAGCACTGAGGTTCCCTTGCCCAGAATCCTCTACCAGCCATCCTGAGGGCAGGAGCAGCCTGGGGAGTCAGACAGACCAGGGCTCAGGTTGTGGCTCCACTGTGCCAATTCCTCTCTGCAACAGGCAGGTGTGAGAACAACGGCATCATGTATGACAAAGGGCTGGACCAAGAAAAAAATGCATCAAAGAAATGTGGGCTCCTTCCTTTCCAGCCCTTGAATACACACCTGCTGCTCCCTTTGCACTGAAAGCCCTTCCCTGCCTTCACCCCCTGGCACGCCTCTACTCATTTGCTCCTTGCAAATGTCTAGTCACTTCCTCTTCCTGAAGACCTGGGTTCCCTGGTGGGTGGCCCTCTGCACTTACTATTCTAATTACGGGCTTGTTTGTCCAGAAGATGATGAGAAGGCTGGAGGGTGGGGCCTTCCTCCATTTCCCTAGGACGGAGGGTATATGGTAGAGAGCACTGGCCTGGGAGCCAGAGGGCCAGGACCTGGCCCCTGCATCTCTGACGTGAGCAAAACTCAACCTCTGGACCTGGTTTCCATCTAGAAGGTGAAGACAATGATTCCTCTAGCCAGGGGCCCGTCCGCAGTCCCTGCCTCAGAGCAGACACTGAATGAACACTGGTTCTCTTCCTTCTTTCCTGCGTTCAGGTCCGTGACCAGGACATAGTAGGTGCTCAGTGAATGAATGAATACATACATTGGGATCTTCAAGGAGGCCCTGGGACCTAGAGGTGTGGGCCCATCGGAAGTCAGAAGATTTGGACCGGGTCAGATTGAATGGAAAGAGAACACTGTTTTTTGTTGTTGTTTTTTCTGTTTTTTTCCTCCTCCTTCCACTCCAAACCACAGATCCTAAATATCACTCCAGCCTTGCTTCCCTGGGGCTCTGCCTCTCCTGTAAGTTCAAAGTGGGTTCCGGGGCAGAAAGCCGTGTGGCTGGTGGCTCTGACCACGATCCTATCACTTCATATTGGACCGAGCCCTGGTTGGCCATGCTCTTAAGAGGCTTGGGATCTGCTGGGGGCCAGACAGTGGGGCAGGGGTTGCGAGGAGTGAATGAAGAAGAGAGTGAAAGAGACGGGAAGGGAAGGTGACTGACGCTGGCTCAGGGGCAGTGAGCCAGTGCCAAGGAGAGAAGCCGGGGACGCCAGTGAAGTCTGAACAAACGCAGAGTCAAGCACAATAATAATTTGGGCAACGTGGCAAATGGCACAGCTGAGGAGGAAATAGCATTGCGAACGTAAAAACTCCTAAATGGGGCGCAGATGGGAGGGAGAAGTGTAATCTTCTGGAAAAGCCTCTAATTGTCTGCCCACACCGATAATTTCAGCGCACGCTCCCTCTCTCCCTCCTGCGCATAATTACACCATCCATCTGTCCATCAGCAGGTTCGTACCGAGCTGCCACGGTCTCGTCCTCATGGGGCGATGGGGGGCTGGGAAGATTTAAGAAGCCTTCTGACATGTCTCCTGAAGAAAAGACAGGAGAGACATAGCTCTCTCCCAGGCCTGCTAAGACTCTACTTTTAAAAGTCCTAACCTGTTCAGATGCTATTACGGAGTCAAAAGGCACCAGGCCACACAGCCAGCCCCACTTGGGCTGTTCTCATTGGCCACGTGTCTTGGTGGGTCAACCCCGTGGACACCGACTGCTGCTGGCAGACACTGGCCATGCGTCCTGCAGGTAGCAGGTGGCAGAACACTGGGTCAGGGCTGCCCCTGGAGTGTGTGTTTCAGGGGTCCGATCCAGGGCTCTGTCCCATGGGGAGAAGGAGGGATCCAGATGGAAGGAGAGAGGTGTCAAAGGCATTGCTCCTACAGGAGCAACATCTTGAATACGAGGTCCTGTTATCTATCCATGGAAGGTCCCAAACCCATCCCATCGTGGTTGTAATTAAGGAACACGGGTCATGGTCACGGTTCCTTCAAATCCTCCTCCTTCAGCTGCAGGCATCATGGGAGTAGTCCACATGGACTTGACGTTTCTAGTCTGGAGCGGGAGAGTTGCTGAGAGGGATGCATGCTCCTTGCACTTGTGTTGAGCTGTTACACGTCTCCAAACACGGTGGCCGGTCTCCCTAGCCCTTTCTTGCTAAGAACCAGCGCTGGGCCTCTGGGCAGCAAGGCTGGGCAGCTGTGTGAGGTTCTCAAGCTCCCTTGCATGTGCTATGATCTGCCTTCATGAACTTCTCAGCATCCCTGATTCAAGCGGGGGTGCACTAGCCCTCTTGTCAGAATGAGTTCCTCCCCTGGCTGGACCCCGCCCCCCAAAAGCACCTGGCATTGTTCTCAGAGGGCTGGGAGTGGGTCTCAAGAAGCAGCCAGGAGCCCCAGCTCCGAGGGCCTGCCTGTGAGGTTCACCCCACCATTCAGCACTTTAGATCTCTTCTCCCGCAAACCCCCTCCCCACCTCACAACGTCCAACCTGTCCCAATCTGTGCTGGGCTAAGATCTCCCTGAGATTTTTACAGGCACAGCCATTCATCCTAACACTTTCCTCAGCGCTGCTGGGCTAATGAGCTCCGTCCCTTTAAACCCACCTCCTGCCTCAGCCCTTCCTAGCAGCTCCTTGCTTTGTGTCCCGCCATGGAGACAAAGCCTAGAACGGAGGCTCCCAGATGCGTTTCATTTAGTGAGAACCGCAGCAGCCAGCCCAGCAGCCCATTCATCCCAAAATAGCCCCTGAAAGCCCGGGCATACGTCAGTGTCTGTGCAGAAGCCACGCCGCTTGTCATGAAAGGGCCTTCTGAACGTGGAGCAGCAGTGAAAATATCTCCACGCGTTTCAATCTCTGCCCAACACCGGGGCCTGTTCCTCAGGGGCACAGTCCCTGTGCAAGAAAAGGATTGCAGGATGCGACCCCCCCACCCCCCCATTACAATTCCCAAATGAGCTGACATCACAGGTGTTTTCTCAACATACGTCCCGAACATCAACCAGGCATGCTCAGAACACGGAGCCCTGGATTCTGGGTCCTGGTGGGAGTCCAGTAGGGGCTGTGTTCGCTGCTATCGTAGGGTGTCCAGGCGACACGGCAGGGAGGCAGCAGAAATTCATGCTCTGACCACATGGCTCCCTCTCCTGTGGCCGTGACCTTGCAACCCACCATCCTGCGGCCCGTCGTCCTGAAGCAGAAGAAGCTTGCCACAGTTTGAGTATTTTTAAAAGTAGCTTCCCTCTGATAAGAGTCAAATCAGACGGATTTCCCGAAGTTCCCAGTTGCTCAACAACCCTTTTCGAACTGGCCAATAGGGATGCAGAGAAAATGACCCAGGTCCAAAGTAGGCTGACTGCATCCTGCCCCCTGTGCAACCAACCCTGACCCTTCCCTCGATCAATCACACATTACCGACCCACTACTTCCAGACCTCCCTATAAATCCTTTGTCTTCCTGAAACTCGTGTTCTCTCCCCGCCCTGCTGCTGCTTCGGTGAGTGTGTGGGACAGAGCCCGAGCTAGCTCAAATAAAGGTTCTATTTTTTTTTTGCATCAGAGTTGGGGCTCACTGGTGGTCTTTGGGGATCACAAAATCTGGGTGTAACACCCTCCTGTCCTGCTTGGGAACTCTGAGCAGCTTAAAGGATAAGGGAACCAAGGAGCACAGATGACCCCCCCATCCCCCGCCCCACTTTTGCTAGAGGAGAGAGATGGGAGGGAGGAAGTTGGAGGGGATGCACAGGGCCCTCAGGGGCAGCTCCTGGGAGGAGTCCAGGCCACTCCCAGGCTGGGGAGGAGCCACGCCTTTTCTGGCCTGAACTTCAGCTTTTCCATCTATGGAGAGAGGCAGGCATTCGGGGAAGATGCCATAGAAGAGCGACCCTTGGACTAGCTGGTTCCGGCCAGGTCCTGGGTTCCAGGCCTGCCCTTGACTTGCTGTGTGGCCTTGGGCAAGTGCTTTACCGTTTGTTAGACTTTAACTTTGTTCTTCATCGCAGGATGATAACATGCTTCCCTATTTAACTTAGAAATAAAGCAGGATGGCTGTGCGTGTGGGCTTGGAGCCAAACACACCTAACTCAGCAGCTGGGCTCTGCTTCGAACGTGCTGCACAGCCTAGCGGAAGCCTGCAAGGTTTCTGTGTCCCATTGCAACCCTCGCCTATGGAACAGGGGAGGGCAGTACCTGCCTCATCGATGTGTCCTGAGAATTAAAAAAAGGCCAGTGCATGTGAAACGCTTAGCATGGGGGGCTGTCAGGGGGAAAGTAGCCACAGGTGTTGTGCAAGCTTGCACCGAAAAACAGACGGGAGAACGCAAAATCTCCTGACAAAGTGCACATAAATTCACACACACATTATTATTATGATCACTGTTCTCTATTGCATACGATGCGCTTCCATGTGTAGTCCTAGTGCAGTGGGCATTACCCACCATTCAGATGTGCCACCCACAGCTGACGTCAGGGGAGCCAGAACGGAAGACACCCCCTCCCCCCCGACACACACACACACACACTCTGACCAGCAGCGCCCACAGCCTCTGTGGACAACAGCCTCCATGATACACAGACTTCTGTTCAGCACAAAGCAGAGCGTAGCAACATCCCGCGGCCGCCACGTGGAAAAGACTTGCTCTCTCCAAGGGCTGGCAGCTCCCTGCCTCCTCTTGCCCTGGCACCCCCACAGGGCCCAGCCCGTTCATCCCCCTCCCGGTGCACACGCTGTGTACACGCACACCCTAGGAGGTGGGCACTAGGCAGAGTGTGTCTATCTCACAGGGAGCACGTCACAGGGAGGATGACTGCAGGGATAGGTGCCACCCATGCCCCATGTGTCCCCAGGAGGGGAAAGCCTGCTGCAGGGAACAAGGCCCAGTTCTGTGTTGCTCGTCGAAGGTCTCCCAGCTGCCCTCCTTTATCCCGGCTGGAGCCCCTGGGGGACACGTGCTGCTTTTCCTCTTGAGAAGCATCTTTATGCTCAGGGTGGCAGCTGGATGGTTTATGGCGAGTGAGGACCGAAATGAGGAGGGAGCTTGGACAGCACACTCTCGGAGCTGTGAATGCTGGTCAGCCCGTGGTAGCCGGTGGGCAGAGGTCCCTGGAGGAGCCAGGAGAGCTGGTCTCATTCCAGCTGTGCCACTTCCTTCCTGGCCTCCTCCACAGGCTGTGCCTTGCACAAGGCCAAGGTTGCCAGTGCATTCTAGAAATCTGCGTGTGTGTGTGTGTGTGTGTGTGTATATAGAGAGGATAAACATACCAGAGAGTGACAGGTAGCCACAAAGACATTGCCGCTCTGCCATAGCATGTGGAGGGACTTCTAGACAAAACCTTAAGGGAGATGCTGCTTTTGCTTTCAGAGCTTGGAGTGCACTCTTGTGAGTCCCATTGCGGTGCTGTGAGACCCTGCATCACACAGAGAGGCAATGCCAGTCTCCAGTGCCAGTTGCTGGCCAGAGGGTGAGTCAGCTGGGGCCTCCAGCCCCAGGCGAGCCTTCAGCTGACTGCACAGCCCCAGGTGAAACCAGACAGAGCAAGTCACCCACGGAACCGCACCAGCCACGCCACAGAGCCACGAAAGACAGCAAACGGTGGCTTTCGTTTTAGGCTCCTGCATGATGGGGTGGCTTGTTGCCAAGAAAGAGAGAAGAACTAAAACATGTAGATTGATTGTATTCATCTTAATAACTACCCGGTAATTCGGCAATTGTTGTACTGTGATTTCCTAAAACTGTTATATTAAAGGGCATTTACGTCATATCTAGTTCCTTGCAGGGACATAGCAAAGGACATCCAGTACATGCCTATTTGTGCATATGTATGAACATGTAGGTTTAATTCCTAGAAATGCAATTCTCATGAAATGGCACGTGAATTTAAAGTTTCGGTAGATATGGCCAAAGAGTCCTCCGAAGGGGTCCTACCTCATTTCGCACGCGCACACAGAGTGTCTGAAACTGACTGATTCCCTGTGCCCTTGCCCACAAGGGCGTGGGGAGATAATCAACTTTTCATCTTTTCTTGTCTGATAGATTAAAAACACATCAGCCATGTTTTAGTTTGTTTTACTTCAATGATGATTGAAGTGCTTCGTCTTTTGATATGTTTATGAGGTATTTCTCCTTTTCCCTTTTTCCATGGGTGTCCTTTGCCCATTTTTCTCCTGGCTCATGAGGGTTTTTATTCTTTATTGAATTTTAAGAACTATTTTCCCTTATTGAATTGTAAGAGCTCTTAGATGACAAATGAAAGAAATTAGCCCTTTATCATTGGTGTTACAAATACCTTTTTCACAGATTATTTTTTAGCATCTGACTTTGTGCATAAGTATACACACACACACACACACACACACACTGCATTTTCTCTTGTTGTTGTTATTGTTTTGTTTGTTTATTTTTTATTTGCTATCTTCTGTCCAGGTGGGATTTTTTTGGGTATAAGGAGTGAGGAAGAGATCTTGTTTAATTATTTTTCTCCCCAAATATCTAGCCAGTTGCCCAACAGCACTTACTGAATAATTGATCCTTCCTCTTCTACTTTGAAATAGCCTTTCTCAGATACCTCCTCCCCACAGATACATGTGGGTCCATTTCTGTGCTTTTTGCTTTGCTCCCTTGACCTCTCTAGTTGAAGCCAGCATCTAAGTCTGCTTCTCAGGGGTTGAAGCCTGCATCTACTCTGGGAGGCAGGTGGCTCTTGGATCCAGGCTCCTTAGCCTTTGTTGCCAGCCCCAGGTATCATGACTCCACTTCATTCTACTCTCACCCAATCCGTTCTTCCATCACATCCTTGCAGCACTTCCCTGCATCATTTCCTCCTGAGAAGAAAGACTCCTTCCAGTAACTGCCCGTAAGCCCTTCCTCTTGGTCACAGGGATTAGCTTTTCTCGCTTTCCTAGGGACCCTTTCACCCAGGGCCAACACCTCCCTCTTTTTAAAAAGATGTTTTCATTGATTTCAGAGAGGAAGGGAGAAGGAGAAAGAGGTAGTAATATCAATGATGAGAGAGAATCATTGATTGGCTGTCTCCTGCCCACCTCACACTGGAGATTGAGCCTGCCACCCGGGCATGTGCCCCAACTGGGAATTGAACTGTGACCTCCTGGTTCATAGGTCCACGCTGGCTGGGCAACACCTCCCTCTTGTTGCCTCCTCTGGGAAAATAGTTCCTATTTTGTGCGCCATCCATACTCATTCATTCTCTGCCTGTCGCTCTCTTGCAATATACATGGGTAGCTGGGTGGAATGAGTGGAGAGTCAACCAGGAGGCTGATGGATTCCCTGCTGATGGGTCAGGGTCAGGGTCAGGGTCAGGGCTAGGAAATCCATGCCCCTGAATGAGGTGGTGATTTCCATGGGCCCTAGAGGACCCGTGTGCCATTTGATGATCAGGAAACAATGGTCTTCCTCATCCACCTCCTTTCACAGGTCAAGAACTCCCTCGCCAAGGAGTCAGGAAATGCCCACGCTGCCTGGAGCTCACCTGCCTGGCAGGTTACGATGTCACAGAACTAGTAAAGCAGGCATAAGGCCCGTGGGACGTCAAGCATCGGAGAAGGGCCCGCACGTCTCAAGCCAACAATATTAGAACGACAGCATCTCACTCACCAAGTGCCTTTAGCCAGAAAAGCACTCCACCTTAGGAATTCTCTTTGTTTGCCTCTTGGAAGCCTGGGAAGCAGGTCTGTAATTCCGCCGTGAATTCACTGTTTTCCTTGTAAAGGGAATGACTGCAGGGAGGACTAGAACCAGCCCTTTCTCTAAGGTCTCAGGTTCCGCCCGGGCACAGGAGACCAGGAGTCATCATCAGCCGGAACAACAGCTTCATTCACAAGGCACAGTCCCCAGGTGGGCTCCCTACAGCCAGGAAGGCGTGTGGTTCATGTCCAGAAGGGCCATCAGGGAACTGAAAAGCCTAGAGAGGCCTGTAGCTGCACACTCCTGGGCTGATGGATCTGGATCCCCGTCGCTCCGCCCACCCCCTTCCTCCAGTGCCTCCCGGGCCCTCAGCTCACCCTCAGCGTGACCTCTGCGGGGGTCACCAGCAACTGCTCCCTCTACACTCCAGCCCCACTCTCTGTCCAGCACACCATTTTCCACTAAGCCAGGTTTAAGACCGTGGGATCAACTACCATCTCTCCCTTTCTTTTTCATTTTCCCCTCCTCATATCCACACTGTCCCTAAATTCAGTGTTTCTTCCTTCCAGTGTCTTAGGAATGCTTCTTCTCTGTACCACTCTTATTGCCCTGATCCGTGTTAGCCCCGCAGTTTCTGTCTCCTCCCTGGTCCAGCCTGTGTTCTCACGGTCAGACGGATCTTTCTCAGCATCTCTCTCCTGATGTAGAGAAGGATAGCGATATTTCAATGCCTCCATTCCATCGGGCACTGTTTTACCATCTGTGCTTATCTCGTCCAATACTGTCCACAGTCTTAGGAGCCGTTTTATTATCCCTAAGCAAAAAGATCATGAAATTATTGCAAGTCATTTTCTAAGCATCCAAAACGCTCCCCATAATCTGGCTCTGATTTGACTATTGGGCTTATTGCAGACTCTCTTCCAAGATGCACTTGGTTCCTATCAGGCCTTTCTCTTTTCTAGGGGTAGTGGGGGTGGCAGGGCAGGCCCAGGAGGTTCAGTCAGACAAGAAAGCCAGAGTTCACACCCATGTGGCTCAAGTTCACACAAACAGTGGCGAGTGAATAGTTGTGGTGGTGGGAGGGAACTGTGATGGGGTTCATTGCAAACCCTGTTAATTCATGCGTTAAAGTCCTAGCTCCCAGTGCCTTCGAATGTGACTGTATTCGCAGACAGGGCCCTTAAAGGGGTGATCAAGTTAAAATGAGGTCACTAGGCTGGTTCTAATCCAATGTGACTGGAGTCCTGGTAAGCAGAGCGCATGGATGCACAGGAGGGAAGACCCTGCGAAGGTACAGGAGAAGGTGTACCTTCAAGCCAAGGAGACAGAGGCCTCAGAAGAAACAACACCTGCCGACACCTTGATCTCAGACTTCTAGCCTCCAGACTGTGAGAAGATAGATTTCTGTTGCGTAAGCCACCAGGCTGTTGTTGCAGTGGCCTGAGCGAACTCATACAGGGCCCAATTGGAGCTGGAGGGGGAAGAAGGGGAGCAGGCAAGGGGCATGAGGGTGGGAGGAGGGTGGGGACAGTAGGAGCTGTCTTTACTGAGCATCCTCTATACACCACGCAGCATGCTGTGCGGGCATTTCTCAGTTACTATCTCTAACCCTCGCAAGTACCCCTGCAGGTAGCTGAGGTCACAGCCTTTCAGAGATGCAGGCGCCAAAGCCCCCAGTGGTCATAAGTGTCTCTGGAGTCACAGGCAATGAGTGTCGCCCCTGGAATGTGAACCCCAACCTCGGAAAGCCTCTGCTTATTCTGCTGCATCGGCCCAAGGGTGGGCTGGCTTCAGGTGGCCCGAGACGTCCCACGGGTGGCAGGGCCCGACCACCAGGTGGAATTTAGGAGCAACAGCACGCCTACTAGGGCCTGCGCACCACACTCAGGGGCAGAAACACAGGATTCACGGAGCTGAGGAAGGAGGGGCAACCACCTCCCTTCCTAGTTCTATGCAGCATGGTCCTGGCAGTACCCTGACGGAGAGCCACCTGAAAGTTCAGCATCACTCAGTACCTCTCCAGGGTGTGCAGACAGGCCTTAAGGCTCCAGTTAGCTTGTGTGCAGAAGGGGGAACATTTCTCTGCACCGTGGGTGGTCTCCCTCAATAACCCGCCCCCTCTCGCCCTCCAGGGAGGGCGCCCTCCTTAGAGTGCCTGGTGCCTGAGGGGAAGCCGATTAGTCTCACTTACAATTAGTGTCTCAATGAAGGCTTGGTTTAGGTTTTAATAGGAAAAGTGATTCCAAGTTAAACAGATCACAATTGATTGTCAAGAATGGCGCTCCCAAAGTTCAACAGCTGCTGCCAACACGAAGTCCTGTTTCAGAGCGGCGAGACCTCGGTGGTTTTAATCATTAATTTTAATAATTATTGAAACCCAAATGCATGCAGGGCAGCAGTCCCGCCCTGATATGTCTCTTCACGTGAGCAGGATGCGATGGGACGGAGGCTTGGGGGAAGATTCACTTCGGAGAATGGGCAAGGGGTGCCCTGGGTGTCATTGCCCCAGAGATGACGGGGTGCTAGGAGTATCACTGCTCAGGTGATAATGGGAGGAGTGGGCTGAGTTCACCTGTTTCCCTATTACGACCCCTCCCCCCCAAATCTGTGGGTCTACATGATTCGATTCAAATTAACCAGTTAGTTGCCAAACACTGAGCGTTCAGGTTTTAAACACTAACTACTAGAAACTCAAGTGCTTTTAGATTCTTAGAGGAAAGACGTCTCCATCCTTTCCTGGACAAGCAGGTGGCAGGGGGCGGGGGAGGGGGGTTACCACAAAATAACAATCTCCATTTGATGCGTGAACAAGTAACCACCAACTTTAAGAAGAATCCTTCATATAATTTATGAAATCGACGGTTCCCACATGGCTGGCAGAGCTGGTATCATGTTAGCTGTAAGGAGAACAAGGCCTCAGTCCTGCCCGCGCCCCACAGAATTCAGAGGCAGTGGGAGCGGCTGTGACGTAGGGTGAAGGTGGCGATTTCTAACTCAGTCCCTGGTGCACTTTGCCAGCTAAGGCCAGGGCTTCTGCAGGCCACAAAGCCACCCTCCCCACCTCGCCAGGTAATCGTGATGCACGACCAGCTATGGAGCCTTCCCTACAGAAGCAATGATCTCCCTGGGAGCCTGCTATGCCCAGGGCATGGAAGAACGCCCACTCCCCTGGGAGGGCCTCCTCTGGGGTCCAGGAGGACCATTCAGTGGTGGCACCTGCTCTTGCACCATCGCTGGCCAGACCCTCTCCCAAGGGTCCCCCTTTGCACGTGAACGATGCCAGGAAAGAGCAATGCAAAGCGGGAGGCTGGCGTTCCCACTCAGGGAGCCTTTTCTTTCTGTGTCGCTGGCGAGTCCGTTTGCTTGAATGTGAATTATCTGCAATCGTGAGTGACAGTCCAGCAGGCTGCGCAAAGCTGGAGGAAGCGCTGCCCGCTGCAGATAAGGTGTGTGTGTGTGAGTGAGTGTGAGTGTGAGTGTGTGTGTGTGCCCTGCGGGGGCAGGAGATGTCTTCACCCTCAGAGCAGGTCCCAGGGGCCTTTCTGAGTGAGGCAAGGGCTGGGCGGGATGAGCCCCGCAGAGGCCCTGCCCGGATGATGCCATGACAGCGAAACGCGGGACATCCCAAGCCAGAGAGCTGCCTCTGTTGCCTGCCCCGTCTCCCCAGCTCTTGGATTTCAGCCCAATCTCAGCCCCTCCGCTCTGTTGCCCAGGGATTTCAGAGGGAAAGACAACATGGAGGCCTAGGATGGCTGCCCGCATTCTCCTGGAGCTGGCGCCTCGGCCTGGGGAGCCAGGACACAGCTGAGGCCGGGCCTGAGGCCCTGCACCCTGACATCGGGGTGGTGTGGGGCTCCTGGGTGGAGGAAAGGGGGTAGGAGGTCTGTGAATTAGCGGCTGTGGCTGAGGTTGGTGACAACCAAAGAGCTGCCAGCAGGGAAGAGAAGCAGGTGGGGACAGCGCTCCTTTTGGCCCCGACTCCTCTTTGCATCCTTGGTCCTCCTACAATTTTTGCTCTCAGGTCCTTTATAGGAGAAGTTGGCTGCCCCTGGAGCTAGAGCAGCAAGAATGAGGGTGCACAGGTACAGGCCAAGCTCGGATGCTGTTGGGGCGCTGCCATCTCCTCTTAGCATGTAACTCTACACGCAGAGGCACCTGCCCACACACCTGTGCCTCTCTGCAGGGGCCTCTCTGCCTAGTCTGGGAACAAGGCAAGTGGGAGGTGCTGGGGAGTTTTGCCCTGGAAGCAACTGGTGGATGGGGGTTTGTGGGCCAATATCTCAACCTCCTTGCACCTCAGTGGGCACAGGCCATGCTCCGGAGATGCCTGGGGGGCTGAGCACAGTTGCAATCAGCGGTATCTGAATGACAACGAATCTTCATTGGCTCCCTTCTCTCCCTTTCCTGCTCCCCATCCCCCACCCAGCCCACCAGTGTGTAGGATCACCCCCCTCACATCGAACCAACGGCATGCATTTGAACCCTTGCCTTCAGCGTTTGCTCTAAGGGGAACTAAACATGATGGTGGGATGGCCCCAAGCCCCCGAGGCAGGGGACACATGGACCAGGTCCCAGTGTAGGGAAAGGAGGCCTCCTGGACACTTAGCAGAGTTTCATGGATGTGATTTATTTATTTTTTCCCTCTGGGTCTTAAGCCGCAGGAAGAAGAACTGGGCTTTTAAAATTTCTTTCTGAACTCACGCACCACCTTTTCGTCTGTGCGACTGCATTGTTGGGGCTTGACACTCCCAACAATCAGCTCCTTGGGCAAGCCTACTGCCCCTCTCGCCCCCTCCCCCCCAACCCCAGGAGAAGTGCCCGGACAACGGATTTGTAGTCTCTGTTTTGTCATCTGATAATTCTGTTTCCTTCTTCCTTAAAGGAAACTGTGTAGAGAAAGAAGCACTTGAGGAAAGCAGTCCTGGCTGACTCACCCCATCCATTTGTCTTGGGGGAGAAAAACACATCCATTCAGTGCTTTTTCGTTTCCTTCCCGAAGATCTCAGGAAAGAGTTAAGCAGTTTGGGCAGATGGTGTGCTTCCACCCTGCACCGGCCAGCCCCTAATGGGCCCCCACCTTAAAATGCAAGTTTTAAGCAGTTGCTCTGCGTCAGGCGGATTGCTGACAGCTAGAGACCACGTGGACCGATCTGTGGGATCTTACAGAGAGAAATGACCAGGGCAAACGGCTCCAAATGGGGATGAAAACGCTTTTACAGCGACAGGGAGGAGATATTGCAGGCGGCGTGCACTTCGGGAATCTAGGGAAATATGGGCCACTTTGCAAGTCACAAACAAGAGGAAAGGGATGGGGAGCACCTGAAACGATGCAGAAGAGAGAGGCGAGGCGAGCTGAGAGAGCGAGAGGGCAGGCAGGCAAACAAAGGGAGCAGAGAAAGAGCAAGCAGAGCACGCGAATGTTAAACAGCATTCAGATGGGCGCGAGGAAGACAGCATCTTCAAACAAGATGGAGATGGTGGTGGAGGGACTTGAGTCCCAGAGTGAAGTGGGCGGAAAGGCTCTCTCAGTGTCCCTCTGGAGAATACAAGAGTCGTTTGCCGTGTTATTGACTAACAGAGAAATGGCTCCTCTCCGACTTCCTGCAGGATGCAATTTCCCTCTGGAGAGCACCCTTCACATCCCAGCATTAGGTTTTAGATGCGTGGATGGACATGAGAAGGTTAGAGGATAAAGTGCAAAAGGAATAGGTGAGGGAGGTGAGGGGAAATGCTGAAGGTGGTGAGAAAAAAAGAGGAAAGAAGGGGAATGGAGCGAGGAAGGAAGACAGGAGGAAGAGGAGAAGGAACAGAGAGGCGAGAGCTAAGAGCAAAGAGGAAGGATAGGATGGGAGTTTGGGAAGGAGAGGCAGGGAGAGAGAGGAGAGGGGGAGGGTGGGAGCTGGAAAGAAAGAATTTGAAAATCTTAAGCTAAGAAGAGCAACGCAGCTAACATTTATGGAGGGACCCGTTAGGTGTCACACACTCAGCGAGGTGTCATTTCGTTATCTTACTCCTCACACCAGCACCATGTCGGCAACATCATACTCGTTTTTACAGGTGAAGAAACGGGCCTCTGAGCGTTGAATAGCCTTGCCCACATCACAACATTCAGGAAGTAGGGCAGTTGGGATTGGAACTCGGGAATAAAGGAAGTTTAAGATGAGTCAACATTGGCCCCATCCGAGGGGGACAGGCAAATACACGTGCTCCAAGCTAGAGCGATGCCAACTTAGCACAGAAGCGTCCAATGTGTTCTTACCTGTACAAAATGTAGGCCTCCAACCACCAGGGGGAGCTATCTCCCCAGCAGAAACAGGAACTAAATTGACCTCAGAACCAATGAAGTCCTTTGCCAGCTTGAGTTTGTGGGGAATGGGTTGGGGTTGAGGGATAGCAGTGTTCAAGAAAACTGATTTCGCTGATTTTCACATCACCCTGGACCCCCTATTCTCCGTCAGTATCTGTTCTGCCTCTTTTTCTCAACTTGCGAGCTGGAAAGCACGTGTGTGTCGGTGCTGTTGGCCTAGGGACACAGAGCCTGTGAGGGTGATACCTGCTTGATAAATGCATGAGCGGGAAGGGCCTTGAAGAAGCATTCAGTCCTTCCAAACCCTGCTCAGGTCGGAACCTCAAATCCCACTGTTCAACCAGGAGCGCCACTAAGGGAGCTTCCCCGCTTTCCACAGACCCTCATGTTGGACCTCACCTTTAGGACTCTCCTTCTTGTGTTGAGCCCACGGGTGTCTTTCTGGGGGAGTGGGGGGGAGTGGGTTGGGGGTATGATGTCTTACTTTGCTCTGGTAATGACAACAATGAGATCTCCCTTTCACGGTGGTGAGATATCCAGTGGGCACAGATTGCACGCTAAAGCACCCGAACGTGTCCCTATCCTCTGTAAATTCTCTACGGGGCTCACACCACTGTGTGAACCAGCTATGACAGAATGTTCTAGAAGCTGGCTGTGCCTCACCCTAGGGCTATCGAATCAGAATCTCTGGGAATTTTCTCCGGAAACTGGTCCTTCTCCCACCTCCCTCAGGCAGGTCTGTGCTGAGTTCGCCTTTGGGGACCACCTTTCCTGCCCCCCCTTCCTCTATCCCTGCTCATCTCTGCCCTCAGGTTGCCCAGCCTCCCCGCCTAATCCCCTGTCCTTCTTGGTGGCTTCGGGGTCACTACACAACTAAGAAATCAGTCTCCATCAACGCCACCCTTCATTTCGAGCCACAGTGGAAAACACTTCATTGCGATTACAAATAGTCAAGTTATTTTCTGCTGAGCCTCAGCCTCTGAACTTAATAGCCTGCCATCATGCCACCCTAGGCTGATGTGTGGCATATTTAATATCCATCTTTCTCAGGAATAACAGCATTCAGGAATTAGAAGGGACTTTCGCAGCAAAATAATTAATGTGGATAACCGTCATAAACACCGCAAATGGAACCCATACAGGTGCTGGTGAGCCGTGATCGCTGATGTGCTCACCTGTTTTGATGGACATTTTAAAAATGTTTTCCTCAGGAGGTTCATGGATGGAAGTTAAAGTGCCCCTTTCCCTCATGACGAGAGCCCGGCCTTTCTGGGTCAGGGATTGATGGAGCTCCTACCTGGGCAAGGGAGGGCTTGCGTCCGGGCCTGGGCCTCTCTCCCACCCCAGCTGAGGAGGCTGCCGTCTCCTGCCTCCACCTCCGGCTGCCTGGAACTGCAGCCCGGATGCCCTCTCCTGTCCTGGGCCCTGGGGGACACAGGGTCTCCTTGGCTGGACTCCCCATCAGCAGGAAGTAGCTCTTTGAAGATCCTAGCAGCAAGCAGGTGCAGACCACAGAACCCAGCGCCAAGAGGCTGCGCAGCAATGAAAAGTCACCATAGAAAAGGGACCCATCCAATTCACAGGCAAAACTCTCTTGAACATACGTGGAGAAGGGCGTTTGGGGAAGCGCAATGCATGGCTGCTCCCATTTGTAGCCCCATAAGCAGCAACGGAGGCAGGAGGGCCATCCGGGTTCTGCCTTCCCTGCTAGAACGGAAATGCCTCGGGGCAAGAAGATTGTGTTTGCCTTCTAGATGATTGCAGCCCCTTCGCCTAGAGTAACAGCTCATGGGGAAATGTCAGCGGAAGGAGTAGATGTTGAAAAGTCTAGCCCTGGCCAGGCCCTGCTCTACCATCACCTCCTCATCGAGCACTCCTGATCCAGCCAGATCTTGTCTCCTTCCTGTTGGCTCCCACAGCACTCAAGTTTACTGTGTGTCGTGGATATTTTTGCACAACGTCTCATTTCTTCTATTAGTAAGCTCCAGGTATCACCTTTGTCCCCCGGGACAGAATCGGCCCTCTCCCCTCCACCCGTCCTCCAGTCCTCTGTGCGCACACGGAGTACAGTATTTCAGTGTGGGGCGCTGTGGGGCGCACATAGGACTCCGCCATTTAACTGAGATCCCCACGGGCTGGGACTGTGGTTTAGCCATCTCTGTCCCAGCATCTCTCTTAGCGCCAGTGGCCCTGGCACATGGTAGGCACTCGGTGAACAAAGCTGGGCATCCCCCATGGAATCCTCACAGCCCTTCTCTTTAGCAGGGCTCGGCTGTGTCCCTGGAATAGAATGCAAGGCAACGGGACCAGGGCTGAGCCAGGAGCACCACATTCACTGCGGGGTGAGGGCTGGCGGAGAGGGAGCTGGAATCGGTAAAGCAGAGAAGGGGGGTCATGTTCTGTTCCTCCTCCTCTGGTAGGAAGAGGTAACAGCCTTTTAAAACCTATTCTGCTGGGTCTCCTGATGCACATGCCCGTGGCCCATGAAGAGTTGGGCCGACATCACTTTGCACCTCACCTTCAAGGCAAGGAAGCAGTTCCTGGACGCTTCTCTTCCACATTTAGTAAAGGCCCTGGGAGAGCAACCAGAGCAAGTGTCATATTTTACCCTCTTCTCTGCCCTGAGCTTTTGCCTTGTTTATATCCTTAATATCTAGGCCAGCGCCTGATTACACAGACGATGCTCAATTATTTTTTGTTGAATTACATAAATGACATGACTTGATATGAAAAAGAAGGCGGGCAGGGGAAGAAGGAAGAAAGAGGCCGGTACAAATGCTTGCTGGGACTTGGAACTCGGGCAACAACCAACAGGAATACGCCAAACACTGTAAGAGAAGCCAATGTCGTGTCGGCGAGGGGGCATCGCTGTTATCTCTCCGCTCGGGGTTCTTGGGGAGTTCCTTCCACTCAGGAACGCAGCTGCAGGAAACTAGATGGCTGAGCTGAGAGCTTTCAGAAGCTCCAGGGTGATTTGGGGAGGCGTGGGCCAACCAGGACCTCACAGGAGGCGAAAAGAAGGGCCAGGCTGTCTGCTCTGAGCTGGTGTGTTTTGTCAGAACCGTGTGTTTTGTCATAACCGAGCCTCCTACTGAGGATAGAGATGGAGACCAGGCCCTACTCGGACAGGCCTCAGGGATGACCTGAGAGACAGGCGAGGGGAAGAGGTAGGTTTCTTCTGCCGTCGGCAAGGGGAGGACTGGTTGCTATGTGAGATTTCTTGTTTCTGCCTCGTTGAGGTTGATTTATTTTCTCTGGACCTTAAACACCTGTGCGTGGACCACTACACTCATCATAGGACAGGCCCCCCCAGTTCAATCCACACACACACACACACACACACACACACACGATCCCACATGCATACACATACGCACACATGCACACAGTAGACTTTCTGTCACAGCGCATTCCTCTTATGGACAAGAGATGGAGCGAGCGAGCTGGCAGACGCACCCGCTGGAGGTACAGAGCCACTTTGCTCCCTATCACCCCCAGGAGATGCAGCGGGATCTGGGAGGGGCTGCGACATGATGGTGGTGAGGGTGGGGGTGCTATTGCATTTCCAGCTGCAGCAAACTGCCCTCTCCCCAGGGGTGGAGGCGTCCCACGGCTGCTCAGAGTGAATCCAGGTGCCTGTTGCTGCCTTCCTCCTGGGGGTCTGTCTTGCCCCTGGCGAACTCCAGCACTGAGCGTGGGGGGCAAGGCCAAGACCTGTGTCTGTGCCGACTTCTCCCCGGACTTGTGACCAACCTTAACGCCAACGCTCCTGCATTCCTCCCTCTTTATCACCAGCCAAGGAATCGTGCCTTTGATAGATATTCAGGGTACCTTCGCTTGGGGCCAGGCAGCGCGCTAGATGAGCAAGCAGGCCTCCGCGTTCCTGACTTAAGGGGGAGAGACAGAAGGTCCGAGACGAGAGGGATTTGCCCAGGTCTCTTACCTACACGGAGGCTGAGTCAGAGGCCTGCCTGATGGGCTTTTCACTTTACCAAGGTTTTAACAGTGTGGGTCCCGGTGAGGGGAGGTCAGATGGGGAGGACGCAGAGGGTTACTTCCCAAGCCCGTGGGTAACCGCCGAGGCAGCGGGCCAGAGGCGCGCGTGGCCCGTGTGATGTATGGGAGAGGACAGCGTGGTGCCGCGAAGAATTAATTTCAAGGAGATGCTGTTGAGCCCCAGAAATGTAACGTCAGCGCCGGGAGATCAAAGATCTGACGCATCTGGCAGAGTGAGCTATCAGGAGCGGCCCAAGCACACGAGAGGGTTCATTTCGGTGCCCTGTGCATTAGCTCTCTACTCGACTCCAATCAACAGTGGGGACTGCCCGGACGTTTTCCTGACATCCCCTCACATCTCCTTGCTGCCAATCCGTGAACATGATCACGCCTGTCTCTGTGGCCCCTCACCATCGGGCGGGCTGGCCCCCACTGCTTCCTCAGAGGCAGCCTTGATCGGAGGGTGCCATGGGACAGAGGGGCACACGGGCACCTCAGGGCCCACCATACCTGCCCTGCCCTTGCAGGAGGACCCTGGGAGTGGAGTTCAGGGTGGGGGTCTCGTCCTGGCGTCCTTGCAGACCACCCTACTGGGTGCCTTTCTTCCCATTCTAACCCCAGCACCTGGATGGGGCTCTGAGGCCCTTCTGTGGAGCCCTGGAGCCCCAGTGCACCCACTGTCACACCGTAGATTTGGTGCTTTTTAAAAAGAATCCTGTCCCCAAAATCTCTCTTTATATATATATACTAGGGGCCCGGTGCACAAAAATTTGTGCACTCGGGGTGGAGGGAGTCCCTCAGCCCGACCTGTGCCCTCTCACAGTCTGGGACCCCTCAGTGGATGTCCTATGATGGCCCCAGTCTGCCAGGCGCCTTTTGTGTGTGTGTGTGTGTATGTGTGTGTGTCATCACTGGGGACCTGCCCCCAGCCGCAT
>PVJC01025621.1:0-24631 GCA_004026665.1 Murina feae | reverse complement strand
AACCCCGCCTCGTGGTCAGGCCAGCCTTTTCCTGCTCCCTGATCCTCGGAAGGGACCTGGGAAGCCACCAAGCAGGCCGCCAACTCTTTTCCACTCACCCGTCCCCTGCTGCCTTCCTTTCCCACTTCCCGGTGCTGCCAAGGGGTCTGGGGAGCTGCCAAGCAGGACCCCGGCCCCTGCAGCCTTGCTTTCCCGCTCCACAATGCCCCTCAAAGGGCCTGGGCAGCCACCAAGCAGGCCGAGACCCCCCCCTGCCGCCTCTTACCCGCTTCCCAGTGCCCTCCAACCCTGCCGCCTCTTTCCCACTCACGGGTCCTGGGTCCTGCGCTGTCCCGCCCTGCAGCCGCTCTGTGCACTCAGGAGGTCCCTCAGCCTGGCCTGTGCCCTCTCGCAGTCTGGGACCTCTCAGGGGATGTCCACCTGCTGGTGTGCCTGACCAGCCTGGGTGAGGGGCTTTAAGGCTGCCCACAGCTCCCATTGACCCAACGTCCCAGCAAGGCCAGCTGGATGCAGGTTACTGCGGTTTCTCTCCTATAATTGATGCTGTTCCTTGAAAGCCTGGGGTTATCTTCTATAACTGATACACTGTTCCTTTAAGGCGGCCTTCTAACTGAAGCCTCCTCTTTGCTTCACCTGGCAGTGTCTATAATGAAACAATTGTTACTTTTACTGGTTAGGCCGGAGCTGCTCTTTCCTTCAGCTCCGGAGGATTCTATGATTGTTACATTGTTTCAAAGCTGTGTTTTGCTAGAGGCAGTTTAATCGGAGCTGAGCTGAGTGGGCGCAGCTTCACTTTCGCTCCTGCCGCAATGGAAAGGGCTGTTTACTCAGGTCCGTGAGTGGCAGCCGCCATGTTGGCTGGGCTAATTTGCATACAGCCGCTCTGATTGGCTGGTGGGCGTGGCTTACCCTGTCTCAGAGAAATGGTTAATTTTAATATTTCGCTTTTATAGAGTAGATGTAACATATAAATACAGGAAGGAACATAAAGCATGATGCTAGTGATTATTATAAAGCCAGTAGCCACTTAGCTACTTGACACCCATGTCAAGAAATAGTAACTTAGAAGCCCCTAGTGTACCCTATCCAATCACCAGTTTCTCTCTTCCTCTAAAAAAAAATATTTTCTATTAATAAAATCGTTCATTTTGCTATTTTTTATCATCTCAGTACGTCTCACAAAACACTACAATTTAGATTTGGCCATTTTCAAAAAATATATAAATTGACTCATACTTCATGTATTATTTTGTGCCTGGGTTCCTTAGACTATTAGTGTAGAGGGTGGGGCAAAAGTAGGTTTACAGTTGTTCATATGGAAAATGATACAAAATTATTTAACAAACTAGAGGCCTATGCACGAATTCGTGCATCAATGGGGTCCCTTGTCCTGGCCTGCGGGATCAGGCTGAAACTGGCTCTCTAACATCCCCCAATGGATCCTGGATTGTGAGATGGTGCAGGCTAGGCCGAGGGACCCCTACCAGTGCACAGTAGGCCCCGGGGAGAGATGTGGGAGGTTGGCCAGCCGGGAGGGACTGCGGGAGGACTCCAGGGTATGTCCATACATCTAGCTCAGTCCCAATTGGCCAGACCCCAGCAACAAGCTAACCTACCAGTGGTCAGTGCACATCATAGCAACTGATCAACTGTCTCCCCCATGGTGGTCAGTGCACATCATGGTGACTGGTCAATAAGTTGATTGTCTGCCTTCTGGTGGTCAGTGCACATCACAGAGAGTGGTTGGGCGACGTTAACATATCATTAGCTTATTATGCTTTGATTGGTTGAACAGCCAACTGGTCGACCAGACACTTAGCATATTAGGTTTTTATTGTAGGATAATGATATAAGAATAAATTCTGTGTTTCATGTACTCACAACTGTAAACCTCCTTTTGCCACACCCTGTATTTCTGATATCAATCCACATTGTCAGGTGAATATGCAGTGTCAAAAATCTCTGTTCCCCATTTGTGATTGTCATAAAAAGATTATCAAAGATATCAACTCTGTGGCATCTGGTGTCAACTTAGATATGACCAGCTTTTCATCAAAAAATGTTGAGTACAGTTGGCCCACCATATCTATGGGTTCCACATCTATAGATTCAATCAACCAGAGATCAAAAATATTCCAAAAAATATGTTACATTGTTTCTGACATGTGCTATATAGTTAAGCCTATTATGGTTGCATCTCTACAGAACAGTCCAGACCTTTTCCTTTTCATTATTCCCTAAACAACAGTTATTTACATAGCATTTACAATATATTAGATATTAGTAAGGTAGAGATGATTTAAAGTATGTGGCATGATGTGTGTAACTTATACGCATATATTGTGCCATTTATATATGGGACTTCAACAGCTGTGAATTTGGGTATCTGAGGGGGTCCTGGAACCAATACCCCATGGATACCAAGTGATGACTGTATATGACAAACCCAAAAGAGTTTATTAGGAAAAGTAAGATAGGCAAACAAAAATAAGAAAAAGTATACAGAACTAATTCAAAAGGCTGTAGGCAGAATTGATATTGGGATTTCAGGAAGAAGAGTTTAGACAAAGAACTTAAGAGTAATTGGGCAGCCCTGACTGGTTTGGCTCGGGATAGAGCATCGGCCTATGGACTGAAAGGTCCCAGGTTCTATTCTGATCAAGGGCATGTACCTTGGTTGTGAGCACATTGTGCAAGAGGCAGCTGATCAATGTTTCTCTCTCATCTATGTTTCTAACTCTCTATACCTCTCCCTTCCTCTCTGTAAAAAATCAGTAAAATATATATATTTTTTAAAGTAATTGGGCAGCAGGTGTGTTGTGTGTAGGAATGTTAAGCTGATATGCAGAGCTAGAGATAAAGGTGACTTGAGATATTGGGGCTATTGTACTCAGACTATGAAACTTTGGGCACTGTAGGTGAACTTAGATTCCAAATAAGGAACAGAATTGTTCCCACTGTAGTTTCATTTGATTGTCATATAGACAAGAAATTGAAAAATTGTTATCTATGGTGTATATGGCATTTATATTCCTCACAAAGGCATTTCCATAAGGTAAATTCAGAGGAATATGGGAGAAAATAAATTACCTGGACCAAAGAAAAAGAAACTCAAGGAAACAGGGAAGTATGAGCAGTCCAAGTGTCACTTCCTCCTGTCTCTACCTTAACACCATCTCCTCCCCATGCCCAAAACCACAACACACCTTAATCAGAGCAACATACCAGTGAAGTGTAGACTCTGTAATCAAAAGGTTTCATTTTAAATTCTGCCTTTGCCACTTGCTGGGCTCTTGACCTTGACCCTAGCTTCCCCATTGGTAAAACATGAATGATGTTTACTTACCTCATAGGGACCTAGAAGAATTCTACAATTAATTCACATACACCTAAAGCATTGCCTGATGTATAGGAAATGTTCAATAAATCTCTATATATAAAAAGCTAAGTGTCGTTCTTCCCTCCAATCAGAAGTTATGATGCACACTGACCTCCAGGTGGCAGACACTCAATGCAAAAGCTGCTCTGAGGCATACTGGCCATTTAAAAACAAATGGCACCATGGATCTGGAACCAACAAACCAACATTTGGCTTCCCCCAAGTGGGAATAGGCCCTGCCACCACCTCAAAGTGACACCCCACCAAATCACAACCAACACTTCCAAGACCCCATGGTGCAGAATGCAGCCTGCAGTTCAGCCCAGCCCAGAAACAGTCCCTCTGGGCACCAGGAAATGACATAATGTAGCAATGCCTGGCTTCCTCTACCTAGTGGCTAACCTCCTTGGAGTTTCTTCAGCCCAGGAACACAACTTGCTTTATAGACAGGTGTAAACATTTCACAGTTTAACCAAATGTTTGTGAAGTATTTTCCTGTGCCTCATCTAATTTGATCATCACAGAAGTCCTGGCATAGGTAGATAGGAGACTCAATAGAGTCATATTTTCTTTTCATTACCCAGAAAATGGAGATTTAGCAAGTTTAGAAACTTGACTCAACTGAAAAGAAGTAAGAAATGTGGACCTTGAAAATGACTTCAGGTTTTCTCACTGTGCAGAATATAGTCAAACACTGCTATAGTTAAGTATTTTATACATTGTTCTCCCTGTGTGACCTACAATAATAATTTGCTTCGTGTTGATATTTACTGCTATGTTGCTAAAAATTACCTGAAAGAGCAGTTGGGGTATTTCACTGGGCTGGGAAAAGTTTAGCTAAATCAGAAAGCAGGTCTAATTAAGCAAGTTTACCCCAACTAATAAAAGCGAAATATTAAAATTAACCATTTCTTCGGGACACTTAAGACACAACCACCAGCCAATCAGAGTGGCTGTATACAAATTAACCTAGCTAAGATGGCGGAGGCCGCAGCCCCGCTGTTCAGCTTCTCCTGGGCTGCAGCCTCCACCATCATGGGAGCCTCTGCCCTGGGAAGGCATCCAGCGCCCTGAGCCCACCGATGCCTTCCCAGGCGAAAGCCTTGGGAGGCGGGACCAGCCAGCCAACCCCGAGGCCCCCTCCTGGGAGGCCGTGGGGTGTGGGGTGGCCGATGCCACTCCGTCCGCTTCCCAGGTGGGGGCCTCGGGTGGTGGGACCCCCTCCTGGGAGGCCGTGTGGTGTGGGGTGGCCGGTGCCACCCCATCCGCTTCCCAGGCGGGGGCCTGGGGGGGCCGGCCCGAGGCCCCTCCTGGGAGGCCATGGGGTGGCCAGCGTCACCCTATCACTTCCCAGGCTGATGGCCTGGAGGGTCAGTGGGAGCTGTGGCCAGCCTGAAAACTGCCCTTAGACCCTCACCCAGGCTTGCCACACCCCCTGGTGTAAGGGTCTCCACTGGGGAGCTTGGCCAGCCTGCAAAGACATTGGCCCCTCACCCAGGCTGGCCAGGCACATCAGCAGGTGGATATCCCTGAAGGGGTCCCAAACTGTGAGAGGGCACAGGCCGGGCTGAGGGACCCTCCCTCCCCACCCAGTGCACAAATTTTTGTGCACCAGGCCCCTAGTTTTATATATAAAAGGTTAAGTTGACTCACACATGCACAATACATATGAAGCTCTTGCTGGAGCCAATCACACACATGTGTTTCGATCTGTCATTGTCAATCATAAGTTTGGTTGTTTTTGTTGACATTCTGAAGTCTAAAGAAAGCGGCATCATTGACGGAATATGTCTGAAGACCAACTATTGCCACAACATACCTCTAAAACCAAAAGTAGCTGATGTTCATTGTAAACCAGATCCCAATAATCCAAATGCCACTAAAATGAAACAGATAGGTATCCTATTTCCTACATTATATGCAACTAGAGGCCCTCAGGGTGTCCCTCAGCCCAGCCTGCACCCTCTCCATTTGAGACCACTTGGGGGATGTCTGTGGGATTGGGCCTAAATTAGCAGTTGGACATCCCTCTCACAATCTGGGACTGCTGACTCCCAACTGCTCACCTGCTTGCCTGCCTGATTGCCTCTAACTGCTTCTGCCTGCCAGCCTGATCACTCCTAACCACTCCCCTACAGCCTGATCAACACCGAACTGTTCCCCTGCTGGCCCAGTTGCCCCCAACTGTCCTCCCCTGGTGGCCTGATCACCCACAACTACCCTCCCCTGCCAGTCATCTTGTGGCTGTGGGAGCTGCCATCTTTGAGGGTATGGCAGTCAATTAGCATATTCCCTCCTTATTGGCTGTGGGTGCCATAATCTTTGAGGTTGTGGCAGTCAATTAGCATATTCCCTCCTTATTGTCTGTTGGTGCTGCCATATTTTCAATGCCATGAGGGTCAATTAGCATATTCCTTCTTTATTAGGCAGGATGATGTGTCCTATTCTTTTTCCACATGGTGAAAAAAGAACAGATATTGCATTAAGACTCAGAGACAACAATAATACTAGACAATAATGTTAGACAAAATGTAAGGATGCAAGTCACACAAATGCAGTACTATAGATTTCATCTCTTCATCCGGGACACATTCAACTCTATTTTAAATGTTGTTATATTATGTTTTTATTATTTATTATTAATCAATTTATGTATTATTTTCATATACATTTTACTAATTTTCTTTCACTTCTGACACTTCTGTTACAGAGAAATGGCAAATAGCAATATTAAAATATTTCTTCTAATTAATTTCCTTTCAATATGCACAAATTCATGCACCAGACCACTAGTATTATTATAATCAGGGTCAAAGGTAAATTATTCCTTGAAAGTGTCTGTCCAATGTATTCTGTCCCAAACTATCAATAGTCTATTAGACATTTTCAGGAAGAATAAAGGAATCATTTCCCTAGCAGTAGGGAAAGGTATTCCTTGCCTGTGCCTGAATTGCTGTGCTCAGTTCTAGTTGATAGAACTAGAAAACGAGTGAAGAGAATGGTAACTTAAATGCACTATGCATGGGGAAAATTGTGATCAAATCAATAAAATTCAATAGAATAATCAAGATAAAATTTTTTTTATAATTTTTAATTTTTTTGGATGACATGACAGTTTTTGAAACCTGAGGAGGAAGACTGAAGGCAAAGAGAGCCAATCGATACCACAGGATTTCACTAACTCCAAAAAATATTACTTGTGGGAAATACAGTCACTACATAGTTACAGATATATCATCACTTAATCTCCTACTCTTTCTCTTCTTAGGTTATCTTTTCCAAGTGTCTACATCCCTTTTTTCATTTTTAAATAAATAATAAATCCTGCATTGTTACCAT
This sequence comes from Murina feae, assembly GCA_004026665.1. NCBI lineage: Eukaryota > Metazoa > Chordata > Mammalia > Chiroptera > Vespertilionidae > Murina > Murina feae. The sequence goes on along the minus strand of PVJC01025621.1, from coordinate 17,913 downwards.
CAGTATCAGAATGGATGACATCCACAAACTTTGCATCAGTGTAATGTAATCTGCCATTTGATGGTTTTCCAGAGAATTTTGGCCCAGCAGGGTCAAGTCCTGAAATTCAACAAAGAAACTATCAATATATTATTCAAGTTCTTCTATAATGTTCACTAGATCATATGCTTGCATTATTATTACATTATAAATATAAACCTGTATGGTTTTAGTTTAAATCTATCTAAAAACAAATGTAAAGATAAATAAAATTGGATGAATAGCAAGTATCTTTACTATGTTAATAACTAGAGGCCCGGTGCATGCAATTTGTGCACTCGGTGTGTGGGGGGTGGGTGCTGGGGAGGGAATCTCTCAACCTGGCCTATGCCCTCTCACAGTCCAGGACCCCTCGGGGGATGTCCGCCTGCTGGTTTAGTAGCCAGCAGTCAGACATCCCTCTTGCAGTTCGGGTCTCTCGCAGTCTGGAACCTCTTGTTCCTTTATCCCCCACCTCCAGTAGAGGCAGGAGAGGCTCCCACCACTGCCACTGCACTCACCAGCCATAAGCCCAGTCTCTGGCTGAGCAGCACACCCACTGACCACAGAGGGCAGCTACCTCCTTGAGCATTTTCCCTCTGGTGGTCAGTGTTTGTCATAGCAACTGGTCATTCCACCATTTGATTGATTTGCATATTAGGGTTTTATTATATAGGATTATACAGGATACTTTTTAGCAATTTTCAAGGTTTATCAACAATACAGTATTAAGTCACACTAGAGATGCCTCAACAAAATATTGTAGGTTTTAGCAATTTTATTTAAGAAGTAATTAGAAAAAATGGTAGAACTTTAATAATTAATAACTACTACTACTCTGAAGGGGAAAAAATCAATATCACCCCAGTCCTGTGCATTAGTAGTTCATCCTGGATCTATCTATAGGTTTAAAATAATTGTTAGGTGCCAGATATAATTTGGGCTGTGAGATAAAATATATTTATTACTGTTTTATATTTAAATAAATATTTATTTATCACTCATTTCTCACAAAAGTTTACCACACACATAAGAAAAATATATTAAAATTTCCATGAAATATGAATATATTTCTGATATATTTGAAATTCTAAATAAAAAGTCTAGGTTCATGATCTTCTGGATAGTGTCACAAAAAGGAGGGAGGAGATAAAAGTCAATGCTTTAATAAGATATACACAATGGAAAACACATATCTTAAAAAAATATTTTAAAAAGTAAAATATAATGTTGATTACCTTATATTATTCTTATTTATTTAGACCACTTACTGAATAGGCAGAAAATTCTCTTTTCATATAAGTGATTCTGATGTAGAAGCACATTTCGTGGACTTGTTAACTTTCATAACTGCTTGACATGTATAACCTTTCAAATTGGACTAATATGTGAGTAAACACACCTTAAAATAAAGTAGGTTTACCACCAGTTGAAGCTGAGTTAGCATGGTGATTGAAAAAAATACGGACTTTGGGTGCTAGAGACCTTCCTGTAAATTCTGGCTTAGCTGTTGCTAACTTTTTTAACACTTTCACATTCATTCAGTTAACCTCAGTTTTCACATCTGTATAATGAAATGACACTAAAACTGATCAAGGTAAGGAAGGTATACTAAAGGCTTGTAAACATCCTAACAATCTGTACAAGTTATCCACTCCTCTCCCCCTTTGATTAATTTCCCTAAAAATTCTATTACCATTTATTTACACTTGAAATTATTAAAAATCTTCTATGGACATCAACCTCCTTAACTCTTAAAAAACTAAATTGGTTGGGGAGGAATAATATCCTACCAGTTCTCAAATCACCATTATTCTAATGGAAGGTGGGCACTAGAATTATTGGTGATCACTTCAACATTATATAGCCATCTAACCACTATACTATATACCTGAAAGTTATATAATTGTTAATTGAAAAATAAACATTAAAAATAATAAAAAATTAAAATGAGACACTCACTGATTGGCACCTAGGTCAACTATGACATCTGGGAAGCCACTTGGACCCCTAGACCACTTGGTGCTGAGAAATGGGGCCTTACTGGCTGGATGGCATCGCAGGCAGTGAGAGAAATTGGATAACACCTTCCAGTAACAACTCCACACTAGCGGAGGGGAAGCACGTTGCCCTGCCTAGCTACCAGGTAAGCCCCTTCTGCCACTGTCCTCAGAAAACTGATACATGCTTCTAGAATATGATGAGTAGGGAAAAAGAAGTCCTTGTTCAAATTCACATTCTCTCACTAATTAGCCCACACCTCAGAGGTAGGAGGACCAGATGATCCTGATTCTCCCATGATGGGTGGCTGTGCTGTATGACTGTGGACTCAAGAACTCAAGGGAGCACCATTTCCATCGTACCCTAGAGATGTACAGAGCTCAACCTATGCAGCTATGCTCTGTGGCCTTTTGGCCAATTCACCCCTCCCATAAATGGAAGTCTTCCAGTACAAAGAAAAATCTGTAATTCCAAAGAAATTCGACAGCATTCCTAAAGGGAAGCATGAAAATCCATTTCAGCATTATTTGGTTATCAAGCTTACTGGATGAGGTAACTTTGTTATGAAAATATGAGGGGATCTGGAATCCCTTAAATTTAAATACCAACTCCCAATTCCCCTATTGTTCCAGTAAAATTTTTTTAAATAATTGAAATACATCAATTTTTGTGAAATTAATTATAGCACATGTTTATATTTTCAGTTAATATATGAAAAAGCTATATATTTAATCGGCCAACTTTTTCTCTGTATTGTTATAATAATGTGTTTTTAAAACTCAAATGGGGCTGTAGAAGTTGATCTGATTCTTTTCAGTTCTATAAGGGTAATATGCTCAACTAAGAACAAAACAAGACTTTTAAATCCAACTAAAATAAAGACTAGCATTTGAATATAATATAGAAAAAATAAATATTTGTGCTTTATTTTCATGGACTAAATATTATATCTATTAAAGTTTAAAAAAGTAACATCTAATGCTTAAATGTACGCAAACACATTAATTTTATTTTAAAAATGTACCTGTTATTCTTCCAAGTTGACCTTTAAATATCTTTCCAACAAATCCACTAATATGAGCCCCTAAGCTCATACCTATGAAATGAAAATTATCAAGAGATGCTCCATGCTTCTGCAATAGAAAGTGCAGTGTTACAATTTTCATTTCATAAAATCACAAATTATACCTTTTGCATCAATATTCTAAAATTTGTTATTTTTTCTAGTTTACTTCAATTTCTAAATGATAGAAAATAACATTTTATAATTTAAAAACAATAATATCTTTGTTCAGCTTCTTCCATGAAATATCTAATTTTTCCCTACACATTTTTAATGATTACATTAAATTTTTATTTAAAAACTAGAGGCCCGGTGCACAAAATTCATGCAGGAGCTTCCCCCTGGTGGTTAGTGCGCTCCCACAGCCAACCTCCCTAGGCATGGTTGGTGATTGGGGCCAGGCTAATCAGGGCCGGGCAGGAGAGGAGGTGACAGTTGCCGGGCCAGGTCCAGAAGAAACAGATGCTGGACACTGTTCATGGGCTCCTCACCACTGTGCAGTTCCCTGCCTCCTCCCGCCTCCTTCCCTCACCACCATGCCACCACCAAGGTGGGCAGGCAGGCTAATCACGGCCTGCTGGCTGGGGGTAGGGACAGGGCACAGGAGGTTGGCCACTGGCCTTGAGGAGGGAGCCAGCCCTCGGCCCCTTTGGGAAAGGGGCTGCATCCACTGTCACTTACCCCCAGTTCCCCATTCCAGCCTGGAGGCTGGGGGAAGGGACCAGGGGAGGTTGGCTGTGGGAGCACACTGACCATCACCAGGGGGCACCTCCTGCATTGAGCATTTGACCTCTGGTGGTCAGTGCATGTTATAGTGACTGGTCAGTCGTTCCGGTCACTTAGGCATATATATATATGGATTCGTGCACCAGTGGGATCCTTTGGCCTGGCCTGCAGGGATAGGGCCAAAACTGGCTCTCCGACATTCCCCAAGGGGTCCCAGATTATGAGAGGGCACAGGTCAGGCCAAGGGACCCCACTGGTGCATGATTGGGGCCAGGGAGGGACCACGAGAGGGCTCCAGGGCATGTCCAGCCCTTCTCGTCGAATCCCAATTGGCCGGACCCCAGGAGCAAGCTAACTTACTGGTTGGAGCATCTGCCCCCTGGTGGTCAGTGTGCCTCATAGCAACTGGTTGGTCAGTTGAACAAATGGTTGAACACTTAGCATATTAGGCTTTTATTATATAGGATATATATATGTTAAAACCTCTGTCATTTATTATCTAGAATAATATATGCAAAATAACATTTAATTGGTAAATCATTATATAACAATAATAATTAGACATTATTGGGTATTTACTTTGTAATAGCTACATTGACAAGTGCTTTATAAATGTCATATTTAATATTCACAATAGTTCTGTGAGACCTTTATTGTTATCCTATTGTTCCCAGAATGTATGAAATGCAGAGTAAATATTTGATCTTAAGTTGCCCAAAGCCACATGTACTATTTCTAAGGGGAAAAAGATGTACTTCTAGTCCAGATCTGTTTAACTCCAAAATATATTCCCATCAGATTGTGTCAAATATTCTTGGAAGACTGAAGAGTGGGAATCATCACCCTCATTTCAGAAATGATAAAATGAGACTCGTGGTTTTTGAGTGATTTCTCCAGATCACAACAAGCTGGAGAATGATGAAATCTTATTTTTCAAGCCCAAATTTTAGACATCTCTCTGAGCTCAGACACACCTCCTTGGCAGGGGTAGAGGCCAATTAGGAGCTTAAATGGGGAGAATTTCTTCCCCCAAGCTCTCAAGAAGCAAGTGAGGGTCTATTTTACACAGTGACACATCTGAAGGCTTGTTGAAGATATAGAGCATTTACTTCTATTGAGAAATCAGACTTTGGCTTTACAAGCTCAGAATGATAATTTTCTTCAGGTTTTTTCAGAGCAGTGCCCAGAGACCTGAGGGAGTATCACTTTCAAGGTTTGCACTACTGGTCCTTTCATCTCTCCCCCTTAATATGAAGCTTTTGCAAGCAAAGCCACCCTTAGAAGCATGTCTAACGCTGCAAATTTTCCTATTTCACATTCACATTTTCCATACTGTAAGGTACATGTTAATTAAAGAGTACTGCTATAAGGAAAAAAAATCAATTATGAAATTCATGGACTATCCATAACAATGGGTGCATCAATTACCTCTCTCTAGAGGGATGGTTTGTCTTTGTCCACATTTAAGTATATGAATATTAATTAGGATAAATGATGTTTGGCAATGATTATTATATATAGGCACTGGTTAAGAATTAATTTTATTTAAAAGTTAAATATTGATATAAAGTTTTGTTATTCCAAATGTATAGCTAAGGAAATGAGGCAGAGAGGTTAAGTAATTGCTCAAAGTCACACAGATGATGGGATGGACTGGGTCTTTGAAACCCTTCAGTCTAGCTCCTAACCACTGGATATAGCCACTTGGATGTGACATGCTTGCTCGATTTGAGCAGAGACTTGGAAGTTAAGCACAACACAATTCAAAGGAAGATGTCAAAGCCATGAATGTCCCCCAAATCAAATATTGTTCTTCTTTCTCTCGAGTGCCCATCACCACCACCTATCTCTGGAACAGACCTGGGTCTCCATATGGATTGACTTAGTAAAGGCAGATGACCTAAAACTGTTCTGAATTTATTTCACTCACTCCAACCCTGGACCTAAATGCTGGACAACTATGAATGAAACCAAGACCTGCCTCCAAAATAGGCAAAAATAAGCTACTTTTCAAGTTGTTTTTCTCTAATTTTTACTAATTTATACATTATTAACTATAAACATACTAGCCATACATTAGACAAACTAAAGTATCTAATGACTATATAGTTTATTCCCTATGTCTATACAGAATCATTACTTTATCCTGAAATCTGTATAGAGTTAAAAAGTTAAAATCCTAAAAGATAAAACAAAATAAGTTAGTCTTTAACATATTTTTTAATTAAGATAGTCATGTCTAGGTATAAAATTATCCATTTATGTAAACAAAAAAGGATGGCTTCATATATTAGCATGTCAAGCAGTAATTCTGAATTCTGAGAAAAAAGCATTAAGCATTAAAAGTATGAAAAAAGCATTCTTTTATTAACAGTTTGTAGTCTTGCATAACACACTGTATATTGTACAACATATATAATAAATAATATGCCAGACTTACCAACAGCTTCAGAATGCACTCACTCAAACTCACAGCAACTTTTCTGGTGTTTTTAACTGCTCTATTGTAAATAAAAGTTGTAGCACCCCGATTCCAGTCTACTACAACTATATTCACATCATGTTGATTCAACAAAATCCTTAGAAAGCTCTGAAGCCATGATGGAATGGAGCCCAGTGGTCTGTATCCATGAATAAGCCAGACTGTTTTCTTACTTGTGTTGAAGTTGACGTTAAGTGAATCATCCTGCTCCAACAGTGGCTCAGCACAGTTTAGGTTGTTCCTTGTATACATTATCAAAAACATCTCCATTTTGGGATTAAACAAATCTCTGAAGGAATCCTTTATGGTTAGCTCAGAAAGTTTAAGGCATGGTCTTTTATTCTCTGGGAAAGAAAAAATTCAGTCAAGTTGAGTACTGAAATAGTATTTGATTCCATTCCCATTGCTCTTGCAAAAAATAAGATTGAACTTGAAGGGTGGGGAGAATTTAATTTCATTAGGACTTCAACACAATTTACTGAGTAACTACAATTTTGATTTGCTGACTATGTAAAAAAAATTTTTTGAACTAGAAGTATTTAAAATTTACTATAAAATATAGAAATAAATAAGATTGATTAAAAATTAAGAATTATTTTATCTGCACAATATACTAGTAGCAATAGTTTGAGTAAAATTATTAATGTTATTAATAAAGTGTGAGCAGCAGTAAAGTAGGTAAGTTGATTATGAACTTTAACTGCTATTCTGCAGAAAATAATTACATATGGATAAGCATTAGAAAAAAATATATTTTACCTGACTAGTGATCAAATAAATACAAATCAAAACAACAAGTTATCTTTTTCTTCCTATCAAATTAAACAATAGTAGAAAAATCATTTTAATACTCAATATTTGTGAGGATAAATGTAACAAATATTCATTTACATGGATACCGATGTATAATGCAGCATCCTTTTGACATTTTATATGTGTATATATCACACAGATAACCTTAAAATATTTATTCTTCCTGATTTTCTTTCTAGGATTTATATTAATAAAATAAGCAATTATATTAAATGTAAATTCATTAATCATAGGGTTAAGCATAAGAACACCAACATTTAAGACACGTTAAATAGCCTCTTATAAGGCTTCTTATTCCTATGTTCATCTTATCTGTCTTCCTACCTACCTGTACACCTATCCATATATCTATCTAACCTAGAAGGAAACAGCAGAAAATAAATTACTAAGCCAAATAAATAGTAGTAGTCATTGCTGAGCTATGAAATAATGACTGCTTTATATTTTCTTTTCTATAGTTTTCAGAATTATAATTATTTTCCAAAATAAGTACATAATACTAATTTTTAATGAGATTATATGCTTGTAGTACTCTGAAAGTTTAACTTGGTGAGAAAATGTGAGAAAACTCTTTCTTAATATATAAGAAATTCACAAAAGTGTTAATATACTTTATCAAAGTAATATCACTTTTAAGAGATTGCTCCAAGAAAAGAGTCCCCTTATTGAAATAATAAGTTATTTCAATAGTGGAGAAATAAATGTTATATAAATGCCCAAATAATAATTTGCTTAAGTGAAATATATATATTTGATAAACATAACTATATTTTAATGTATAAATATAATATATATATTTGATAAACCATAAAAATGTTATTATTTATTTATTAAAATCATTCCAGTTCAGAAAGTATATATGTAATATTGTCACAATTATTTAGAAAAATATATAGGAGGAAGGCAATGAAAGAAAACAAGACCTACATCTAACTCCTAAGTTACCAGTGAAGAGATACTTGGACAAGATATTTGGAAAATCTTTAATACTTCATTTATTCTAAGTACTAGGGAATGAGGAAGTTAAGAAAAGGAATAAATCAAACTACAGTACAGTATCAGTACTTATTATACTGTACAAATTATATAAGGAATTGTATCCATCCATATTTCCACCATCTGGAAATGTAAGAAGGACAAATGCAATTGATATATCCAAACTGCTAGTGCATTCCAAGCCAAGTTAGAGTTTACTTGGCCTAGGAATGAGTAATGAGGAATAAACCAATAAAATCCCTACTAGAATAGAAGGAAAATAAATCACCCAAAATAATCAACACAGAGATCTATTATTCAATGCCAGTTGTAGAAGTAATTACAGAAAACTATAGTACATTTATTAGACTGCAAGGAAAATAATGTTTCAAAAAATAAACAGGAGGCCATTAATATAAAATTTATGGGGGTAAAAATACAGCAGAATACCTCAAAAAATAAAGAAAAGGAAAAAAAGTTAGTAAATCATCTAACTCTACAATTTAAATAATTAGAAAGAGTACAACAAGAAAAGCGCAGAGTAGAGCACAAGGAAGGAGAGAATAAAGATTAGAGCAGAAATAAGTGGCCTAGAGACCAAAAGATCAGTACAAAAGATCAATGAAACCAAGAGCTGGTTCTTTGAAAGTATAAACAAGATTGATGAACCTCTAGCCAGGCTCACCAAGAAAAAAAGAGAGAGGACCCACATAAACAAAATCAAAAATGAAAAAGATGAAATAAGAACAGACCCTACAGAAATAAAAAGGATTGTTAAAAAATACTATGAACAACTTTATTCCAACAAACTAGACAACCTGAAGGAAATGGACATATTCCTAGAAAAATTCAACCTTCCAAAACTCAATTAGGAAGAACCTAAAAATCTCAATAGGCTGATAACTATGGAAGAAATTGAAGCAGTCATCAAAAAGCTTCCAACAAATAAAAACCTGGGGCCAGACAAGTTCACAGGGGAGTTTTACCAAACATTCAAGGAAGAACTAACATCTATCCTCCTCAGACTATTCCAAAAAATTCAAGAGGAAGGCTACACTTCCAAGCTCATTTTATGAAGCCAGCATTACCCTAATACCAAAACCAGATAAAGACAACACAATGAAAGAGAATTACAGGCCAATATCCCTCATGAACATAGATGCCAAAATCTTCAACAAAATTCTAGGAAATCAGATCCAGCAGTACATAAGAAATATCATACACCATGACCAAGTGTGATTTATCCCAGGGATGCAAGGATGGTACAATATCTGCAAATCAATAAATGTGATACATCACATAAACAAATTGAGAGATAAAAGCTATAGTCATATCAATTGATGCAGAAAAAGCATTTGACAAAATCCAACATCCATTTTTGATAAAAAACTCTCAGCAAGGTGGGAATAGAAGGATCATACCTCAACATAATAAAAGCCATATATGACAAACCCACAGCCAACATCATACTCAATGAGCAAAAACTAAAACCATTTCCCCTTAGAACAGGGATGCCCATTCTCACCACTCCTGTTCGACATAGTACTGGAAGTATTAGCCACTGCAATTAGACAAGAAGAAGAAATAAAAGGCATCCAAATTGGAAAAGAAGAAGTAAAACTGTCTTTATTCACAGATGACATGATATTGTACATAAAAAACCCTGAAGACTACATCAAAAAATTATTAGACTTAATAAATGAATTTGGCAATGAAGCAAAATTAATGCCAAGAAATCTATGGCATTTCTATACACCAATAGTGAACTTACAGAAAGAGAGACTAAAAAAGGAATCCCACTTACCATAACACCACAAAAATCAAGATACCTAGGAATAAACTTAACTAAAGAGGTAAAAGACCTCTACTCAGAAAACTATAGGAAGTTGAAAAATGAGATAGAGGAAGACATAAACAGATGGAAGAACATACCATGTTCATGGATTGGTAGAATCAATATAATTAAAATGTCCATTCTACCCAAAGAAATTTATAAATTCATTGCACTCCCCCATTAAAATGCCAATGGCATATTTCACAGACCTAGAACAAATTCTCCAAAATTTCATCTGGAATAAAAAAAGACCTCAAATAGCTGCAGCAATCCTGATAAAGAAGAACAAAGTAGGTGGGATCTCAATACCAGATATCAAGCTGTATTATAAAGCCACAGTGCTCAAAACTGCCTGGTACTGGAACAAGAATAGACATATAAACCAATGGAACAGAATAGAGACCCAGAAATTGACCCGAACCAATATGCTCAAGTAATATTTGGCAAAAGAGGCAAGAACATACAATGGAGTCATGACAGTCTCTTCAATAAATGGTGTTGGGAAAATTGGACAGATACATGCAAAAAAATTAAACTAGACCACCAACTTACACCATACACAAAAATAAACTCAAAATGGATAAAGGACTTAAATGTAAAATGGGAAACCATAAAAATACTAGAGGGATTTAAAGGCAACAAAATCTCAGACTTACGCCAAAGCAATTTCTTCACCAATACAGCTCCTAGGGCATTGGAAACTAAAGAGAAAATAAACAAATGGGACTACATCAAAATAAAAAGCTTCTTCACAGCAAAAGAAACCATCAACAAAACAACAAGAAAGCCCACTGCATGGGAGAACATATTCGCCAATGTTACCATCTATAAATGTTACCATTTATAGGGAACTCATACAACTTAACAAAAGGAAGATAAACAATCCAATCAAAAAATGGGCAAAGGACCTAAATAGGCACTTTTCAAAAGAGGACATTCAGAAAGCCAAGAGACATATGAAAACATGCTCAAAGTCACTAATCATCCGAGAGATGCAAATCAAAACAATGAGGTACTATCTCACACTTGTCAGAATGGCTATCATCAACAAATCAACAAATGACAAGTGCTGGAGAGGATGGGGAGAAAAAGGAACCCTCGTTCACTGCTGGTGGGAATGCAGACTGGTGCAACCTCTATGGAAGACAGTATGGCGTTTCCTCAAAAATTTAAAAATGGAACTGCCTTTTGACCCAGTGATTCCACTTCTAAGGATATATCCCAAGAAGCCAGAAACACCAATCAGAAAGGATATATGCATTCCTATGTTCATAGCAGCACAATTCACCATAGCTAAGATTTGGAAACAGCCTAAGTGCTCATCAGCAGATGAATGGATTAGAAAGCTGTGGTACATCTACACAATGGAATACTATGCTGCTGTAAAAAAGAAGGAATTCTTACCATTTGCATCAGCATGGATGGAACTGGAGAGCATTATGCTAAGTGAAATAAGCCAATCAATGAAAGAAAAATACCACATGACATCACTTATTTATGGATAATAAAGACCATTATAAACTGAATAGGGGCCCAGTACACAAAAATCTGTGCACTCGGAAGGTCCCTCAGCCAGGCCTGTGCCCTCTCCCAGTCTGGGAACCCTCTGGGGATGTACACCTGCTGGAGTGCCTGGCCAGCCTGGGCGAGGGGCTGATGGTTGTTTGCAGGCTGGCCAAGCCCCCCAGTGGGATCCCTCACTCCACTGGGGTGTGGCCAGCTTGGGTGCGGGCCTGAGGGCTGTTTTCTGGCTTTCAGGCTTTCCACAGCTCCCATTGACGCAACGTCCCAGCAAGGCTGGCTGGAAGCAGGTTCTGGGGTTTATTTATCTTCTGTAATTGAAACTGTTGCTTTAAGCCAAGGCCTAGGCAGGTAATGAAGCCACCTGTCTGCTTTAGCTCTGTGGCTTCTATAATTGAAAGAATGTTGCCTTAGTTAGAGGCTCAGCTAGCCTAGGCAGGCAGTTTCCTCAATTGCTGGTGCAATGAAACCTGCTGTTTGCTTCAGCTCGGAGGCTTCTATAATTGCAACTATGTTGCAAATATGTTATTGCCTGGAGCCGGGAGAAGCTGAGCCGTACGGTAGACAGTTTACTCCTGCTGCAGCGGAAGCATCTGTTTACTCCAGCTTCCTGACTGCTGGCCTCCATCTTGGCTGGGTTAATTTGCATACAGCCCCTCTGATTGGCTAGTGGGCGTGGCTTAGGCATCCCAAATAAATAATCAATTTCAATATTACTCTTTTATTAGATTAGATAAACAGAAATAGATACAGAAGCAGATCAGCATTAAACAGACTGTCAAACTACAGCAAGAAAGCTGGGGAAGGTTGAGGAAGTGGGATAAGAGATCAACCAAAGGACTTTTATGCATCCATATAAGCATAACCAATGGACACAAGACACTGGGGGGGTACGGGAGTATGGGGGAAGGTCAAGAGGGGGGAAAAGAGAGATATGTACTATTCTTTGTAATATTTTAAGCAAAATTAAAAAAAGAAAAAGAAATAAAATAAATAAATAAATAAAATAGTGAACATACAGAAAGAGAGACTAAAAAAAAACCAAAAAAGTCCCATTTACCCATCACACTAAAAAAGTTAAGATACCTAGGAAAAAATTTAACTAAGGGGGTAAAAGACCTGTACTCAGAAAATTACAGGACACTGAAAAAAGGGATAGAAGAAGATATAAACAGATGAAAGAACATACCGTGTACATGGATTGGTAGAATCAACATCATTAAAATGTCCATACTACTCAAAGCAATCTATAGATTCAATGCACTCCCAATTAAAATACCAATGGCATATTTCACAGACCTAAAATAAACTTTTCAAAAATTCATCAGGAATAAAAAAACAACATTGAATAGCTGCAGCCATTTTGAAAAGAAGAAGAAAGTAGAAGGGATCTCAATACCAGATATCAAGCTATATATTACAAAGCCATTGTTCTCAAAACTGCCTGGTTCTGGCACAAGAACAGACATATAGACCAATGAAATGGAATAGAGAACCCAAAAATCATCCCAAATCACTATGATCAGTTAATATTTGACAAAGAAGTCAAGAACAATGGAGTCAAGAAAGTCTTTTCAATAAATGATGTTGGGAAAATTGGACAAATATGTGCAAAAAAAAGGAAACTGGACCACCAACTTACACCATTCACAAAAATAAACTCAAAATGATAAAGGAGTTAAACATAAGACAGAAACCATAAAAATATTTGAGGAATCCACATGCAGCAAAATCTCAGACATATGCCAAAGCAATTTCTTCACGAAGACAGCTCTTAGGATAATGGGGGGGAAAGAGAGAAAATAAACATCAAAATAAAAAGCTTTGAACAGAAAAAACAAACAAACAAAAAAACCATCAACAAAACAAGAAAGCTCACTGCATGGGAGAACACATTTGCCAATGTTATCTCCAATAAGGGTTTAATCTCCAATATTTACATGGAACTCATACAACTTAACTAAAGAAAGATAAACAATCCAATCAAAAAATGGGCAACGGTCCTAAATAGATACATTTTGAAAGAACACATATGGAAGGCCAAGAGACATATGAAAACATGCTCAAAGTCACTAATCATCCAGGAGATGCAAATCAAAACGACAATGCAATACCATCTCACACCTGTAAGAATGGCTATCATCAACAAATCAACAAATGACAAGTGCTGGTGAGGATGCACAGAAAAAGGAACCCTTGTGCACTTCTGATGGGGTGCAGCCACTGTGGAGAACAGTATGGAGTTTCCTCAAAAAACTAAAAATGGAATTTCCATTTGACCCAGTGATCCCACTTCTAGGAATATATCCCAAAAAACTAGAAACACCAGTCAGAAAGGATATATGCATCCCTGTGTTCATAGCAGCACAATTTACCATAGCTAAGATTTGGAAACAGCCTAAGTGCCCATCAGCAGATGAGCGGATTAAAAAATAGTGATACATCTACACAATGGAATACTATGCTGCAGTAAAAAATAAAAAAGAAGGAATTCTTACCATTTCCAACAGCATGGACGGACCTGGAGAGCATTATACTAGTTGAAATAAGCCAGTCAGAGAAAGATAAATATCACATGATCTCACTCATTTGTGGGATATAATGAACAACATAAACTGATGAACAAAAACAGATCCAGAGACAAAGAAGCATCAATCAGACCTTCAAACCTCAGAGGGAAGGTAGGGGAGGATGGGGGTAAGGGGAAGAGATCAACTAAAAGACTTACATACACACACATGAGCCTAACCAATGGACACAGACACCAGTAGGGTAAGGGCATGAGTGAGGGAGTGGGGGGTAATGGAGGGAAAAGGACACATATGTAATACCTTAATCAATAAAGAAAAAATTTTGAAAAATACAGTAGATTAAGGTGAAACATGGAATAATGAGAAACTCCTATTAAGAAAAAGTAAAAATACAGCTGCATACATTAGAAATATTTAAAACACTGCACATTAGGCAAATGACAAAAAAATAAATAAACTAGGGAAATTATTTTCTCCCTTTTGTCCCAGTGTACTTTGTGTCGGTTAAAATGTTCTGTGTTGACCTAACTGGTTTGGCTCAGTGGATAGAGCATCAGCCTGCAGACTGAAGGGTCCCAGGTTCAATTTCATTCAAGGGCATGTACCTTGTTTGTGGGCACATCCCCAGTTGGGAGTGTGCAGGAGGCAGCTGATCAATGTTTCTCTCTCATCATTGTTTCTAATTCTCTATCCCTCTCCCTTCCTCTCTGTAAAAAAATCAATGAAATATATCAAATAAATAAATAAATGAATAAATAAATAAATAAATAAATAAATAATGTTCTGTGATGGATATGCTGCTATAGTCATTTCCAAAGTGAGGTTAGCAGGGGAAACACATCAAGATGCTTGTTAAACTTGTTTTAAATCTCTATTGTTGAAAGTATTACAGATGTCCCCTTTCAATCCTCATTGATCCCTTTTAGCCCGTACCTTCCCCTTGCCCCACACTTCACCACAGTATTATCAGTGTCCATGTGTTATGCATACAGTCAGACAAGTTCTTTGGTGAATCTCTTCCCACAAAGCTTCCCTCTGAAATATTTTCAATAAAATATAGGAAAGAAATTAATATACTTATGTATAACATACTTTGAATGAAAACAAATACCCCAATTGAACATACAGTGAATGACATAAGTTTACAAAATAAAATATAGCTCAAAAACTAATTAAAAGGTACCAAACCTTCTTAAAAGTCAAATAAAGATTAAACAATATTACCATGTCATTTTACCATTATATACATTGACCATCAACTTCACGTATCACAAAATTTTTAATAGTGCTCATTTAGAAATTAACTAAATATATGGCAATGAGAAACTAGAAAAATAAATGACGTTGTATCTATATATATGGACTATATGAGGAATTAATAGTCCATATATACAGTTATAATTTTATCAAAAGTGTATGATATTCATACAGCACTAGAGGCCCAGTGCACGACATTACTGCACTAGGGGCAGAGGGTGAGTCCTCTCAGTCCAGCCTGTGCCCTTTTGCAGACCAGGAGCTCTCTGGGGATGTTTTTACGGAGCGTGCCTAAGCCGTCAGTTGGACATCCTTGCACTACAGCAGAGGGTGGAAGAGGCTCCTGCCATTGCTTCTGGGCTTGCCAGCCTTCAGTCCGGCTTCTGGATGAACGGCACTCCCCCTGTGGGAGCTCACTGACCACTAGGGGCCAGTTCCTATGTTGAGCGTCTGCCCCTGTTGGAAAGTGAGCATCATAGCGACAGGTCATGCCACCATTTGGTCAATTTGCATATTACCCTTTTATTATATAGGAGTATTATATAGGATTATATAGTATACTATATAAACAGATACATATTTGTATACATACACACGTATTTGTTGTAATGGGGCTGGTAAGAATTAAAACAATTACTTTATTGTTATTTGTGATGATGGTGATGTTATTGAAGATGTTTTTCTCTATTTTTTTTGTATTTTATTATTTTCTGAATGTTCTGGATATAAATTATTTATTTGTTAGTTTTATAATGACAAAAGTTTAAATAGACTTCAGGTCATTAAAAATGATAACAAAAATAATATTATTAGCAAAAATATAAAAACATCTAAAACAAAAAGGAAAGTATTGATTTTTCAAATCCTGTTTGAAAACGAAGACATTGAGAGTCTGGGAATTAGACTAACTGTATCGTAATTAGAAACTCAGTAAGAGGGACCAAATATTGTATTTCTTTGCCAAGTATGTAGGAAGATAATGACTCTGAAAAGAAAAATGGGGGTGGGGAGGCTTGCAACCTAGTTCAGTATCTGGTTAAAACTATATTCTTACTTCCCCACTCTCACTGACTTGGGTGGAGCTGCAGGGACCCCAGGGGCCTGCCACTGGAGGAGATATATAGGTCAGGGACTCCCCATTAGTTTAGTTCAGGCTTTGGATCCAGAATTTCCCTGGACTAGCATATCTCTGAAATAAAGATTAAACTTTCCTGCCTCAGAGTTCTGGCTTATCGTTCTTCTGTGTATTCTGCCACAACTCTAGCAATATTTCAATACAGAGATACACTGAGAGAGAATTATAAAAATCTTCTGAGGTTTTGGCAGTAAACTGTTAAAAATATAAAAGACATATGGTGATGTTAGGAGCAATCATTCTAGGTCGTTCAGCTGTGTCCCTGAAATATAGTTCCATTATAGTGAGAATGACTGTGAAGAGGACAAGGAGATCAAATGGACAGAGTTTCAATGCGTGGACAGCGTGCTAGACATGGGTAGCTATGACCCAAGAGTCTCTAGCTTCTCTCAAACAGCTCTCATGACTTAACAATTTCTCTTTTTCTTCTCATCTCTGAGCCTTGCTTTCTTCAAATAACTCATGTTATTCTAACTTTCTTTGATTTCAAACCCAATCTTAGAGTTGGTAACCTTCAGAGATAAGTTAGCCTGTCTTGTAACTTTCAGCATTGACCAAATCAATAACAGAGAGGCCTCAAAACTCAGCTATAAAAAGCTACCAATCCTGGAGAAGATGGCTGCCCGTGGGAAGGCAGACTGCAAGTTATTGTGAGAGGGAGAGAATGAAAGGAGAGCATGTGGACATACGGAAGTGTATATTTGTGGGTGAGGGACAGCTATACACCCAGGGACTGTTGGGGACTAACAGGCTGGGATCCCCTGACTTGGAAGCCTCCACTGCTGCTGAAGTCTCTCCTGGAGCAACCAGCTCTGCTGAGGAGACCGCATCATCTTGAACGGGAGAGTGGCTGTTATCAGAAGCCTATACAGCCCGGGTCTCTACAACCACAAGACCAGCAAGACCCAGCAACCAGCTGTGAACCCAGGAACACCAGATCTCTAGCAGCATGAATATGCAGATTCAGATAAGCTCTGCACCTTCTCACAGAAAGGTCAGATTTCACCTAGGGAAAGGTGAGGGCTGAGATCCAGCAGGAGAGGGAAACGTGCGAATGGGATCTAGAGGATCAGGGAAGGCAGCGCTCCACAAATTCTGTGGCCATTAGGGCTAGCGTGATCCATGAATGTGGAAGGGGATCTATAGGACTGCTGGCAGAAGGGAACGCTAAAAATCAACTCATAGGGGAGAAACAAGATGGTGGCATAGGGTAGACACCGCATATGCAGCTGTGAACAACTATTTCAGAAAAACCACGAAAAGAACACACGGACACCACTCGCACCCGCAGGACGGCTGGCTGAGTATAAATCCTACAACCAGAGAAGAGTCTGAGACTCAGAGCAGCAGCGGAAGCAAAGTACAGAGGTACGGAGGCGCGCGCCCGGGCTCGGGGAAGGGCTGGTACCGGAAGGTCGTGGTTCTTTTCCAAAACGGAGAGAGCCACAAGCTCCCAGCGGCTCTGAACTCCAGCTCCAGACGAGTTTTGGAGGTCCCACAGACAACCAGAGACTAGCATCAGAAGGAAATCCAAAACGGGTTTCTCTCAGCGTTGCT
>PVJC01025620.1:0-24633 GCA_004026665.1 Murina feae | reverse complement strand
AAGGAGAGGAAGGAGGAGGAGAAAGGAGGAAGAGGAGCAGTAGGAGGAGAAGGAGGAGGAAAAGGAGAGGAAGGAGGAGGAGAAAGAGGAGGAAGAGGAGAAATAGGAGGAGGAGGAGAAAGAGAAGGAGGAGGAGGAGAGGAAGAGGAGGAGGGGGAGGAGAATTATGATGAAGGGGGGAGGAGGAGGAAGAAGAAAAGATAAAAAATGTTCAGCAGAAGACACATATAGATTTATTTGTAATACATCATGTGTATTAGCCCCAAACGGTAAGCAACCTAAATATCCATCCTCAAAAGAATAGAGAAATATATTTTAGTATATAATAAAGAGCTAATTTGCTAAATAGACTGAACAGCAGAACAACCATCCGGACTGACCTTCTGGACGAAGCCGGAGCTGAGAGGGCTGAGCCGCTTGCATGAATTTTGTGCATCGAGCCTCTAGTATTTACATAATTGGAATAGTATACAACAAACATTTTAAAACCGCAATTACATGCAAATATGAATGAACTTCACTAAGATAGTGTTGAATGAAAGATGACACATAAGCCCTAACCAGTTTGACTCAGTGGATAGAGCATTGGCCTGGGGACTGAAAGGTCCCAGGTTTAATTCCAGTCAAGGGCAAGTACCTGGGTTTTGGACACATCCTCAGTAGGGGGTGTGCAAGAGGCAGCTGATTGATGTTTTTAATTCTCTGTCCCTCTCCCCTCCTCTCTGTAAAAAATCAATAAAATATATATATTTTTAAAATGACACATAAAATAGTGTTGAATGGAAGATTACTCACTGTCTGATCCCATTATATAAAACATGGTAAAGTTTATAATATTTTATTTTTTGTTGAAGAATACATAAAGGTGGCAAATGTGTAAAGAAAAGCAAAGGGATTATTACAATAATTAAGATTTACACATAGGTTTTCATACACTTTTCTGAATGTATTATAAACTTTACAATAAAAAATAAAATGTTTTTAAAAAGAGTAAGGCCCAGTCAGTTTGGCTCAGTGGTTGAACATCAATCTATAAACCAGGAGGACATGGTTTAATTCCTGGTCAGGGCACATGCCCTGGTTGTGGGTTCAATCCCCAGTGCAGGCATGTGGGAGAGAGCTGATCAATGATTCTCTCTCATCATTGATGTTTCTATCTCTCTCTCCCTTTCCCTTCCTCTGTAGAATCAATAAAAATATTTTTTAAAGTAAGAATGCCCCCAATAAAATTGTTATACAAAATGTGTATATGGGGGCGGGCACACAAAACCTTCATGCAGGAAAGCTTTTTAGTCTTTTCCAATGTTTAAAAGATTACTACCTTAAAAAACAGCATACATTTGATTCAGTAGCTTTTTCTTAGTATTATACTTAGGTTGGAGGGCTTCGCTTTGCTCGTAATTTAAAAAAAAAAAGTAATGACTACAGTGTATTTATACCGTCCATGAAATAAAAGTAACCAAGTGAGATTATATTGGTCAGTCCACTTACTAATCCTGAGTCCTTTGGTTTAAACTAACAGATGGGGCTCACAGCTGTCATTAAGTTAGCCACAACCATATATCTCAGCCACAAAAGTTAATGCATGAAATTGCATCTGGTAGAAGTACTGAGAACCTTCTACCTAGAAGTACACTAGTGAGAGCTCTAAGCACTTTGGAAAACAAATATAAAAAGTTGAACGGTTTGAACAACATCAAAGTCACAAAACATAAAACAAAATAATCCTCATAGTAACCAATTTTTCTATAGGATGTGATGGGAGTATAACTTCTTTTTTGCTCATGATATTCAGTGGAGAGATCTTTCACCTATTAATACAGAGCTTATCTCTGCCATTATACAGATGAGTGATCTTGAACTAATCATGCAACTTTTCTGGCCTCTTGTTTTTTCTTCTCTGAAACATAGGGGCATGGGCCAGCAGATCTCTAAACTGCTTTCCAGTGCTAAGCTTCTCTAAAACCTAGAGTGAGATGTTTTTCAAGGAGAAGAATCCTTCACCTTAACTCTCAACCTGCACATTAATCTGTACTTAAATGATAAATGACCTGACAACCAAAGGAAATATGAGAATCAGAAGGCAATCAAAATTTCAAAAGACTTTCTATAATTATAATCATAATATAGTATTTCCTTACATAAATTGACCTTAAGTGGAGGGTGCTATCGATATATCCCTCAGCATATAAAGCAAGAATCCAGACTTCAGGAAACCAAAAGGGGACATAATTAAATTAAAAGATAACCATAAATTTGTAGCAAAAACTTCACAAAGTTTCTGAAGGTCCCTTTTCCAACCTGCTCCTCACTATTCCTCTGATTCTTCACAGAGAAACTCATTAGGCTTAAGAAGCACAGCTTGACATTTGTAATATGTGTTTCAGGTTATAAAGTGTTGCTAAATGTGAAGAAATAAAATCAATGCAATGACCTTTGATTTAAATAGGTGGATGAGCATATCCAATTGCCTGTTCTGCCTGCTACAACAGCTACAGATTACAAAACTTTCACTTTATCTTTAAAACATTAGTAAAGTGATTAGATCAGGAGCCTTGAACAGCCAAATGTTAACTCATTACTTCCCTATTAGCACAGGCCTATGGATCCTGGCCTTAAATATTGGGTCTAGATGAAGAAATAATGATTTTAAAATGCAATCTCTTAGTATTATGCTAAGTTAAATAAGCCAGTCAGAGAAAGACAAGTGTCACACAATCTCACTCATATGTGGAATCGAATGAACAAAATAAAGTGATGAAAATAGATCCAGAGACATAGAAGCATGGAACAGACTTAGGAATCTCAGAGGGAAGGTGAGGGTGGGGATGGGGTGGGGGGAGAGATTAACCAAAGAATTTATATGCATATATATACATAACCCATGGACACAGACAATAGTATGGAGAAGGCCTGGGTTGAGAGGTTGGGGTGGGGGAGTAGGGGAGGAAATAAAGGGGAAGAAAGGAGATATCTATAATACTTTCAACAATAAAGGTAAATTCTTAAAAAGTGCAATCTCTGTCCTCCACTTCCAGTGCAACTAGAAAGTATGGAAAAACTGATTTTTTAAGGATCTATACAGAGATTTATGTTAAATCTACTTTGCTGTTTTAATAAACTGCTAAACTTGAGGATCTAATGATCTAACAAATACTTTGGACTTATTAAAATTGTATCTCTCCAAATTTGAAATTATTCATCACACTAAGACCTACACTCTCCCAGAAATTAAATATCCTAAAAGAATCTTGCCCTAACCAGTTTGGCTCAGTAGATAGAATGTCGGCCTGCGGACTGAAAGGTCCCAGGTTCGATTCTGATCAAGGGCATGTACCTTGGTTGCTGGCACATCCCCAGTGGGAGATGTGCAGGAGGCAGCTGATCGATGTTTCTCTCTCATTAATGTTTCTAACTCTATATCTCTCTACCTTCCTCTCTGTAAAAAAAATCAATAAAATATATTTTGGGGGGAAAAAAAGAATCTTGATGAGGTTTTTTATTTTACTAAGAGGAATAAAGACATTCTAAAAGGATCTTTCTCATCTTCCATTATAAGAATTATGTTAAGCTAACATCTATTGAGTGCTTACAATGCTAGGAACTATAGAATGTTTTACATGTATTATCTCTTTTTAAACTCAAATCAAGTCTATGTGGTTAATACTGTCATGATCCTCACTTTGCATATGAGGACACTAAAACACTGAGAATTAAGTTATTTGCGCAGGATCACATAGGAAGTGAGTATGGCATCTGGGACTTGAAGCCTGGCATCTACACACTGTTCCATACTGCACATCTCTATACATTATGTCACAGTCTTCTTCAAGACCTGTGTGGTAGTAAATACCATTTGGGTTCCCTTCTCAACCCCAGTAAAGTTGTTATATGAAACCCTTTTGCTCTGAGAAGTGCCTTGCCCATAACCCTCAAGGGAGGAATCCTGCAGACACTTATCTACTATGTGACAGCCCTTTTGGTCATAGCTGATTGAATCATGAGTGGGCAACTGACTCAATCAGAATATATCTCTCAAGAATTTAAACTGAAAGCCATAGCATAGAAGCACTGGAAGCTGAAATTTCAATGAGCAAGTCCTCTGGTGTACAAGTTGCTCTGCTTAGCTCCTTCCTGCATACAGCTTATTAAGGTTTTCTAGAATTCCAAGAGGTTTCTTCGCATGAATCTAGGTTCCACAATAGTCATTACATTCATTTATTCATTCAACAAACTTTTTGAGCATCAACTATGTGCCAATTACAGTGCTGGAAACTTAGTGGGTACAAACAGATGTTCAACCAACTAACCACACAAGTAAATATGTAGTTACCAGCTGTGAATAATGCCACAGCAAAAAAGTATGCATGCTCTTAAAGGGGGAATTACTTTTTGTCATATGAGATAATGTATATAAAACTTTAAGCAAATGGTTTGGTTCAAATAGACTCTTGCTGTATGTGTATTCTTTGGCCAATTCTCTCTAAATAATAGTTCTGGCACAATGCCTTACTGGTTGAGGCACATATCCTGCCAGACTGTTCTAATCAGCTGCTAATTTACTCCCTGCCTTTTACTTTCTGATGCCAAATTTTAAATCTCAAAAATATCATTCTTATTATTCTATTTATATCCCATGCCAAAAAAAAATTGGACTCTTTCCTGTAAGTCAGCAGTGAGGTCTTACATGGTAGAAATGCAGGTAAGTAAGATTCTTGGTCACTTGTTCCCCCCTTGCTCCAAAGGAAAACAAAGGTGCTTCTGCCATGAGAGTAGGGGGGGGTGGGGAATAGATGTCAGTCAGGCCTCTACAACATTCTATTGGTTAGTTAAGTAGTCCAGTAATCCAAGTTTCCCAGATAAATTCTGACCAATGAGGGAGTTAAGTGGGGGAAGAAGAGCAGCTCTGAGGCAATCCATTCTTCAGCACTGGGAAGAGGCCTTTGATAGTTCAAAGCAAACTTACATGGATATAGTCAGTTCGTTTAAAAAAAAAAGTTCAGCTATCTGCTTATCTGTTTTGTCTATCCCCATAGAGCTCCAATGGCTATCTGGGAGTTGGAGATATTCTCTTTAGGGAGCAGGGGGAGGTTCAGCTCAACCTATTCTTCCCTCTTCCTTATCCTCCTTCTTCTGTTTCATCTCCCATTTATAACATTTTGTGACATTTAATGCAGCTACAAAAGATAACAATCCATTGCACAGAATTAAGCACAAAGACCTAGCTGGTTTACAATAGGAATTATAGATCAGGAAATAGGGCCTACTCATGGAAAGGATAATTATAGCATAAGAACTATATTTTTATGACTCATTCCACCTGCATAAAGTAAAGTGCACCTTATGAAAAAAATCATTACTGTTCATAAAAACCAACCTGAGTATTCCCCTGCAGTTGTAGTGAGTTTAATGGAGCACATTTCTCACTCCAGGGAAACACTGATACCCATTAAATGGCAACTTAGAAATAACTGAGGAATTGGGGAAATTGCTTATAAACTAACACTTAAATATGAACTTCCTTGACTGTCAGTTTTTTCTTCCTCTGATTTTCAAAAATAAGTTAAAAGAGATTCTTAGAGAAACTTCAGCAGATAAGGCAGAAGTAACATTTTCTACCTCCAACCCAATCAATTCAATATATGTTGGGCACCTCTCACCCTGAGTCCAGAAAACTCTACTTTCCTCCTTATCTAATCTAATAAAAGAGTGATATGCTAATTGCACCACTCCACTACATCCCAAGCCACGCCCACCAGCCAATCAGAGCAACTATATGCAAATTAACCCAACAAAGATGGTGGCTGGCAGCCACAGAGCTAGAGCAAGCAGGAGGCTTCATTGCCGTGGAGATGGGAAAGCTGCCTGCCTAGGCAGGCTGTGGCCTCTGCTCAAGGTAACGAAGTTTCAATTATAGAAGATAAATAAACCTCAGATACCTGCTTCCAGCCAGTCTCACTGGGAGCTTGGGTGGCTGGGGGGCTGTGGCCAGACTGAAAATGGCCCTCAGCCCCTCACCCAGGCTGGCCAGGCACCCCAGCAGGGACCCCTACCCTGAAGTGGGTGTGGCCAGTCTGAAAACAGCCTTCAGCGCTTCACCCAGACTTGGCCAGGAACCCCAGTGGGACCCCCACCCTGATCTGGGACACCCTTCAGGGCAAACCAGCCAGCCCCCACCCATGCACCAATCAGGTCTCTGTCCTATATAATAATATGCAATTTGACCCTAAGAGCAGAACAACTGTGAATGACTGGTCACCATGACACACACTGACCACCAGGGGGCAGACACTCAATGCAGGAGCTGCCCCTGGTGGTCAGTGCACTCCCACAGGGGGAGTTCTGCTCAGCTGCAAGCCAGGGTGATGGCTGCCAGTACAGCAGTAGTGGTGGGAGCCTCTCCTGCCTCCTCAGCAGCGCTAAGGATGTCCGACTGCAGCTTAGGCCTGCTTCCTGCTGGCAGGTAGACATCCCCCGAGGGCTCCCAGGCTGCCAGAGTGATGTCTGACTGCCAGCTTAGGCCCGATTCCCTGGGGAGCAGACCTAAGCCAGCAGGTGGACATCCCCTGAGGGTTCCCAGACTGCGAGAGGGCACAGGCCAGGGCTGAGGGACCCCCCTGAGTGCACAAATTTTTGTGCACCGGGCCTCTAGTCACTAATAAGAGGACATTTGTGCATGGGATCAAAGAGTTTGGATTCCAGCTGCCTGGACCACCTCCCTCCCATCATTGACTTCACATTTTAGCATCATTTTCTCAAGAGGTCAAGTGGAAAGAACTGATTTAGAGATTTTCAACAACAATTTTGTTTGATGATAATTTCAAAAGCCATTGTGCAATTTCTTTTCTCATTCTTGAAGCACTGAGGCCTGATAGAATAAAATAAAAACACTTTAGAAAAGATGAATGCCATTTAGAATAGACTTCAGAATAAACCTGTGCCTTGAAAACCAAAGGCAGGAACCATTCACTTAACAAACACTATTGAGCCACTTGACTTGGAACTTGACTTGGAACAGGTATTCAAAGATTAAAACCATACAGTGTTTGCTATTAAGGATTTCAGAGTCTAGTGTAAAGACAACACATTTGCTATTTTGATGCCCAGTATCCATTCCCCCTTCTGATTTTGCCTCTCCCACTGAATTCAGGCTGGGTGGAATAGTTCAGTCATGGTATTCTGCCCAATACACAAACTAAGTCACCTGCACAACAATAACTGAGAATCATGTACATGGTGCTATGGAAATGCAGGGAGGGATTCATAAC
The DNA here is from genome assembly GCA_004026665.1 of Murina feae. Lineage (NCBI taxonomy): Eukaryota > Metazoa > Chordata > Mammalia > Chiroptera > Vespertilionidae > Murina > Murina feae. The sequence goes on along the minus strand of PVJC01025620.1, from coordinate 17,365 downwards.
TCTGCCAGAAAAGATCAAGTTAGGTTCCTGAGGTGATGATATTTGACTAATGAAAGCCAATTAAGAGTTAGAGAAACAGGGTAAAAAAATAAAGATATTCTAGGAGCATCAAACAGAAAAGAGAGAAGGGAAAATTGAAAAAGCTGCATATTTGGAGACCAGCCAGTGTCCATGTATGACTGAAGAAGAGGTTGAGTATGCATGTATATTTTATTCCAATAAAAAGTTTGAAGACAATAATAATGTTTAGACATGACCCCACACCTACTGAATTAGAATCATTGGGACCAGAACAAGGAATTGGTTTTTTTATTAAAGTTCTCCAGTCAAGTCCTGGTTGGCATGGCTCAGCAGTGAGAACATCGGCCCGTACCCAAAGGGTCACAATTTGATTACCAGTCAAGGGCATGTACCTGAGTTGCAGGCATGTGCCTCATATCTCTCTCTCTCTCTCTCTCTCTCTCTCTCTCTCTCTCTCTCTCTCTCTCTCTCTCTCTCTTCCTCTCTCCCCCCTTCCACTCTCTCTAAAAATCAAGGCAAAACATATATCCTCAGGTGAGGATTAACAAAAAAAGTTCTTCAAGATAATTCTATTTGCAGCTAGAAAACCAGTACTCCAGGCCATAAAAGGCAAACACCTATCCTTGTTGTTTGGATCAGTGAAAAGAGTGCCAGTCCAAGGACTGAAGGGTCTTGAGTTTGATTCCCATCAAGGGCACATAGTTGCAGTCTCAATTGTGTGGGAGGCAACCAATTGCTATGTCTCTCTCACATTGATGTTTCTCTCTGTGTGTCTCTTCCACTCTCTCTGAAAATTAATGGAAAAATATCCTCAGATGAAGGTTAATACAACAAAAAATAATAGAATATATATATATGTGTGTGTGTGTGTGTGTGTGTATAATGAGTAATATGCAAATTAACCATCACTCCGAGACACCTAAGCCATGCTCACCAGCCAAGCCATGCCCACCAACCAATCAGAGCGGCTGTATGCAAATTAACCCAGCCAAGAGGGCAGCCGGTAGCCACAGAGCTAGAACAAACAGGAGGCTTCCGTTGCACCAGTGATGGAGAAAACTGCCTGCCTAGGCCAGCTGGGCCTCTGCTCAAGGCAACAAAGTTTCAATTAAAGAAGCCATGGAGCTAAAGCAAATAGGAGGCTTCGTTTCACCAGCGATGGAGGAAACTGCCTGCCTAGGCCGGCTGTGGCCTTCTGCTCAAGGCAACAAAGTTTCAATAATAGAAGATAAATAAACCCCGGAAACCTAATTCTAGCCAGCCTCACTGGAACGTTGGGTCAAGGGGAGCTGTGGCCAGCCTGCAAACAGCCATCAGTCCCTCAACCAGGCTGGCCAGGCACCCCGGAGGTGGAGGAGGACATCCACCTTGAAGAGGCTGTGGCCAGCCTGCAAACAGCCATCAGCCCCTCACCCAGGCTGGCCAGGCACCCTAGCAGGGTCCCCACCCTGATCTGGGACACCCTTCAGGGCAAACCAGCCAGCCCCCACCCATGCACTAGGCTTCTATCCTATATAATCTAATATAATAAAAGAATAATATGCAAATTGACTGTTACCCGAGGCACCTAAGCCACGCCTCCCAGCCAACCAGAGCAGCTTTATGCAAATTAGCCCAGCCAAGATGGAGGCTGGCAGGGCGGCTCTGCACTGGGAGCCTCCTCCGCCGGCATAGCTGTGCCAGGTGTGTCAGCTTAGTGGGGAGGGTCCAGCCTGGGGCCTCCTCGGGGCATCCAGGAGCGCCCGTCCTGGGTCTGCTGCCTGGCTCCACTGCCTGGGGGCCTCCACCAGGCATGCGGGAGAGCAGGTCCTCCACGGGGCTTGCAGGAGCAGCCATCCTGGGTCCGCTGCCTGGCTCCGACCCCCGGGGGCCTCCAGGAGCAGCTGTCCTGGGTCCGCTGCGTGGCTTCGCCCCCCAGGAGCCTCCGCGGGGTGTTCAGGAGTGCCTGTCCCGGGTCCACTGCCTGACTCCGCCCCGGGGGCCTCCTTGGGGGCGTGCAGGAGCACCCATCCAGGGTCCACTACCTTCATCCACCCCCCGGGGGCCTCCACAAGGCATGCAGGAGTGTCTGCTGCACAGTGTAAAAATCCAAAGCCAGTCCGCTGCCCGGCTCCACCCCAGGTGTGTCTGCTCAGCAGCAGGGCCCCACTGAGGGATCCTGCACCAGCGTCCGCCCCTGGCTCGCCACCCAGCTCTGCGCCAGGTGTGTCCCCTCAGCGGTGGGGACCCACCAGGCGTGTGTGATTGTGGGCCCTCCAGTGGAAAACGTCCAGGCTTGCACTCACCAGCCCTCCCACCCCCCAGTGAACAAACCCTGAAGGGGCTGTGGGCAGCCTGAAAATGGCCCTCAGCCCCTCACCCAGGCTGGCTAGGCATGCCAGCAGGTGGACATCTCCCCTGATGTGTCCCAGACTGCAAGAGGGCACAGGCTGAGCTGAGGGACCCCCATCCCCCGAGTGCACAAATTTTTGTGCACTGGGCCCCTAGTCCTATATAATAAAAGGATAATATGCAAATTGACCCTAACAGCAGAACGACTGGGAATGACTGATCACTATGACACTCACCACCAGGGGGCAGATGCTCAATGCAGGAGCTGCCCCTGGTGGTTAGTGCACTCCCACAGGGGGAGCTCTGCTCAGCCACAAACCAGAAGGCTGCCAGTACAGCGGTGGTTGTGGGAGCCTCTCCTGCCTCCTCAGCAGCGCTAAGGATGTCCAACTGCAGCTTAGGCCTGCTCCCCACTGGCAAGTGGACATCCCCCGAGGGCTCCCGGGCTGCCAGAGGTATGTCTGACTGCCATCTTTGGCCCGATCGCCCGGGGAGCGGGCCTAAGCCAGCAGATGGACATCCCTCGAGGGGTCCCAGACTGCAAGAGGCCGAGCAGAGGGAAAACACCACCCCCTCCCAAGTGCACAAATTTTTGTGCACCAGGCCTCTAGTATGTATATGTATGTATGTATGTGTGTGTGTATGTGTGTGTATATATATATATCTTTTTTAAGGCAAACACCTTTGCCTACATAGCAGACTCCTCGTGGTCTGGTTCCAGACTTCACTTTACATTTATTTTTCTACTCCTTGTTTTTCTTATATTTTGTACCAACAATACTAGGCTTCTTGTAGATCTGCAAACATATTGTGCCTCCTCAACCATTTACACGGGCTTGTCCTTCCAGCAGGGCTGTCTTCCTTTTTGGCCTACAGAGAAGAAATGTACTGTCTCACCTTTCTGGAAGCTAGAAGGTCAAAATAAAGATTTTTGGCAGGGCTGATTCCTTCTGAGGGCTATGAGGGAAGGATCTTATACAGGTCTCTCTACTTGCCTTATGTTTGGCTGTTTTCTCCCTGTATCTCCTTACATAGTATTCCCCCTATGTGTATGTACCTCTATGTCCAAACTTCCCTTTTTTAAGGAGATCAGTCATACTGGATAAGGGCCCACTCTAATAGTCTCATTTTAATTTCATTTCCTCTGCAAAGATCCTACCTCCAAATAAGATCACACTCTAAATTACTGGGGGTTAGGGCTGTAACATATCTTTTAGGGGGACACCATGCAACCCATATCACAAAAGCTAGTCCAAGCTCTTTGTCTGGGCCAGTGGTTTTATTTTCCCAGTCCAAAATCCTTTCACCACGACTATTAGTGGGTAGTAAGATGGACATATTTAATTTGATGCCTTCTTATATACAAGCTACTCAGTATAGAAACTGTCAAAATCGAGACAGCAGGAAGAAGAACAGAAGAGAAGCCACATGTTGAATAACTGGGGGCTAATTATGGTCATCTGTGCTATCCAAGGTAAATGAACTGGGATATCACAAATACATCAGACTTAGTGTAACAAGATGTTCTTCCTATTGTCAGAAACAATACCAAAGTCTGTCAGTTCCCAGACACACTAAGCTCACGTCTGTGGAGAGCCCACCTGTACTGGCCCTTTCAAATCTCTCCTATCCTCTACACTTGCTGCCATTTATTCATGTTTAATGACATTGCAAATTACAGCAATCATGTGGATCCTGACCTAAAAGTCACGACTGCTCATGCTCCCCTTCACAGACACTGTACCTCCTTAGATAACAGGCTGCATCCTGTTACGAAGTTTGGGTCCCTTGGAAACTATTTGGTGGCAGGTTTAGACAGCTGATAAATGAGCCACTTAAGTTGGCTGGCTTTGGAGTCTGATTAGAAGCCATAATTCAGGGAGAAGTCATTTCATATCAACTATAATTGGTGATTACATGGTGCCAAATGTCTGCATACTCTCCCTCCTCCTCTCTCTTTTCTTAAATTTACCAGGGACCCACAAATAGATACAACTGAAATAGATACAACTTCTATTCCCATTTTATATATAGGTAAACCAGCAAGCACTGAGCAGTCATATAACTTGCCCATGTTCACACAGCAGGTGAGTAGAAGAACCCACATTTGAACCAGCTAACATGGCTTCAATCCCCAACAGGCCAGGTCTAGAGACCCCCCCCCCACTGATGCACAAAACTATGCACTGGGCCTCCAGTATGCATATAAGATCTTTGGTTAATATCTTCCTGCCCTCCCCTCTCCCCCTTTCCCTCTGAGATTCATCAGTATGTCCCACCTTTCCATGCTTGTGGTTTCTACTCCTGCATTAAGCATCTGCTCCCTGGTGGTCAGTGTGTTTTATAACTACCAGCCAGTTGGCCAGTCAGACAGTCAGTTGCTTAGGCCTTTATATATAGATTGGTGATAGAATTGTTGGTCAAATCCTGCTGCAGCTTGACCTTTTCAGTGGGAACTTGGTGATTAATAATGCCCATAATTGCTTTTCCTCCTTCCCACACAGCTGGTAGGAGAAGTGATATATATCACAAAGAAACATCCAACTGAGTTTTAAGTATAGAAAGGAATCGAGGTTGTAGGTCTATTGGGCTCTGCCTCCTTCCTGCACCATGAGGGGCCAAAGAGCCTCTCCCTTGTTAAGGAGCGGGCTCAGCCCTGGCACACAGAGCAGTCTTAGTAATATTTGTGATGGCTGCTCCAGTTCCTGGCTGACAGGAAAGCCTTCCTAGAGCCTTAGGCTTTGGTAAAGGCTTTCTTCATTTGCAGCACTGGTCTTGGGGTGCAAGTTAATGAACCAATGAACAGGATTTCCTTCCTTGCATATTTGCTGATAATTAGTTGATGCAGGGCTCAGGGACTCAAAATGTCTCTTTTAAGTCACTGAGAACCAAAGCTGTTCCCATGCAGCGAATTAACCCTAAGTGTTCCACAGGAGCTAAACTGACAGAGATTGTTTCCCAACTCAGTGCCCATGATGGAATTTAATCAAATGGAGAAGCACTAGGGAGGCGAGAAAGTGACAGTGGGCAGTGACCATGACTTCGATTTAGAAACTGATTTTTCTATCACTTGACATAATTCAGTAAGTTTCCAAAAAGACAGAATGGATTTATATAATTAGGTTCCACAGCCTAGTGAAATCCCTTTCTGATAACTTTATTCTTTTGCTCTGAATACTGGCTCTTTAGGAGAACTGTTGTATGGTAAGTAGGTGGGGAATGAAGAGAGGAATCACACGGCTTCAAGCAACAGATTGCCTTGAACTTAAAAAAAAAGGCAAAGATTTAAAACTTCAAGTAACTCTTGCCAAGAGAATTTCCACAAGATGCAAAGACTTACTGGTTATAAAATGCACTAAGAGAATAAAAAATGCCGCTTGGCATAAGGATTATTTTTAACTGAAGGCAATTGAGACAAAGCAGACACAGGAGGTATGTTCTCCTATCTGACTAAAAGCAGGGCATACATTTCCTTTTCATAAAGAAATATCCATTTGTTAAGGTATCCCCTCTCCTATATCAGGAAAGAAAAAGGACTCATCACTGGAGATGACACTAAGATGAGTCTGCATAAATAACATGTAGATGAAAAAGGGACTACATACTAAACCTGAAAAGCTCAGGGAAGACTTACATGGCAGGCCTTAGAAACTCAGAGACCGAATGTAACCATATGGAATGATCTTTTATCCCAAAGGATAATATGAACTATAGCTCTAATCAAATTACTTTAAGTGATGAACTTTCTCATCAGAAATATATTTTTTAAGAAAGGAAACAGAAATTTTAATTTTCGGAAGTGACTTGCATCATTCAGATTGCCCCCTCTTGAAAGAAAAGAAAAAGCAATCTTAGAACTTTTAGAAAACCAAGAAAAATTATCACTAATTAGATGTTTAATATTGTTCATTCTAAGTAACATATTAATGGTAGGTCATATGTTTAATATAATGCAGCTGTATTTAGTGTAGGCTTTATGGAACAACCTCTTGCATTAATATTCCTTTATTTCCATTTAAAGAATAATAGCTAGAGTTTATGTAATAATTCATATTTTATAAAGTATTTTAAAATATATAACCCCACTTGATCACTCAATATGCTCTAATCTGGACCACAATTTTTCCACATTCAATTACTGTAGAGGATTCAAAGTTAATATTACTATTGCTTTTATGATATTGTTATGCAACCCCAATGTACAACATTCTTCCCATTAAAAAACATTTATGATTTACAATAATCTGTCTACAATGTCACTTTTAAGAGTGCGTTGCTGAAAAAAAACTGCCTTCAAATGATTAGCTTCTTAAATTCTAAAATCCTATTTATTTTAATTCACGTGGTAAAATAGTATTAATACACTTTAGTCTAAATTTCCTGATTTCTGCTTTTTGCCTTCATTGCAATAAGGGAACTAATTACTAGTGTTGGTTCTTTAGGACACTATCAGTGAAAGAGAATGCCAAAACGGGTATTGGACAATATACAGGGATTCCTTAAAAGCATGACATCACATTCTCATACTTTAAAATCCACATTACTTGATTCCACGCTTTAAAGTTGAACAGTCTTTAATTCCTCTTCAAAGCAGTTACAAAAGAGGCTGAGGTTGAATTATTCCCCTTGATGGTTGAGAGAGTGATTAATATCTCTTTGGCACAGGGATAATTTCACCCAGTGATATGGCAGTGATATGCTTCCTCATCCTTAATCGTCTGTTCTCTCTCAGTGCTAAGGCAAACTTCTTCAATACACTGTGCTGTGAGCCAAGAAGGCACTGAATTAATTGCCCTTGCTCCAAGCACACTGGATAGTCTAGAAGGAGACAGAATCACATAACTCCAAAATGGATAAGTCAGACATCAGCCCACAGTAAAATGGCTGGAAGAGGCCTTGGTCTCAATTTATCTTTGGTTTTTTTACCTCCCTATAACACACTTGACATAATACATTTTTGTTCTTTGTGCCACGTAACACAACTACACAGCCAAGAGTGCTAATTATTCCAATTTACATGAGCTAAGGGATTGGAAAGTTTTTCCTAAAACCTTCAGACAATCATTGTACAGGCTGCATCTCAATCTAAGCCTATCCATTCACTTCTACATCTTTCTGATTTTTATTTGTGAAACATAAAACAAACTTGCCCTCTTTTTTTCATCTGGTCATTCCCCTCCATAACACTCAGGTGAAACCAATTGTGACCTAAATTGGAGAGGCAAGGAGACTCCTAGCAGTTATCCTACTGATTCAGATCTGCAGACCTGAAGACTCATTCACTCATTTATTCAATAGATATTTATTAAATGCCCACAAGGCATTCTGATAAATACTGTGAGAAAATAAAGATGATTCAGATCCAGGGCATATCCTGAAAGGATTTACTATCAGTAGAGATAAAATGTGCACAGAATAACTACTATAATGCCAGGAGTGTATACAATTCCTAGAGAAAAAGAGCCATCATATGTCAGGTAAAGACAAAGAGCTGTTGAGTGCTAGCAGATAGAATCTGAGAAAGTCTCACACAGAAGGTGGCATGTGAGGATAAGTAGGGCTTGAACCTTGGAGAGGAAGGGAGGGTCATTTAAGCTCGGTGAAAGCCTGAGTAATAGTAACAGTGGGACAGGGCACCAGCCAATACAGCAACTCCTGACAGTTCAGTACAGTACAAAGAATCCTAAACTTGGAATCAAAGCCATGGGCCAAACCCCAAATTTGCTAGCTTTTATTTCTGTAATCTCAGTCACTTAACGTCTCTGAACTTTAGTTTGCTTCTGTAAAGTGGGAACAGTAAGTATTTTCACATTTGCATGCCATTGTGCAAATAAAATAGGATAATAAAAAGTTAATGTGCATAATTATAATTAAACTCACATCCCTTTTTCTCAAGACTTTTCCCATTTGGTCCACATTTCTGCCTCCTGATTTCTCCCCACAGTTTTCCTCACCTTGCCTACAATACCTCATTCTTTCTCAACAGAAAAATAATAACAAGAATCTCATGAAATAGTTATCCCTACTTCTTCTGAGGCTGAGTGTAGGCGGTATTGTTTTACTTTTGAAGATGGCTCCAGATTGACATCCTTGATAAAACTACCCACACAATTTATACCCAGTGAGAAACAGCCTTCCAAATTCATTGGAGAACATTGGAGTTGATATTTTTGGCTCTTCTTCCAGTGCCATGTCACTGTGATAGATATGCAGATGAGACAACCTAATATGGGTCAAAGTCAAAGACACATATAGTTTCTCAAACTTTCTTTTGATAATCACATCAGAATTTCCTTGAACCCTAGGTTATAAATTATAAGTAAATATGTTTGTATGATGAAACTTCTAATACAAGCCTATAGTCATAGCACAGCTGACAAATACAAACATAATAGTTATATTGTTGATTTTGATCATTTAAAATTACATATCAACTAGAGGCCTGGTGCATGAGAGCCAGTTTTGGCCTGATCTCGCAGGGCAGGCCGAGGGGCCCCACTGCGGGGTCCCGGATTGCAAGAGGGCACAGGCCAGGCCAAGGGACCCCAGTGGTCCACTATTGGAGCCAGGGAGGGACAGGGTAGGTTGGCCAGCCAGGGAGGGACCACGGGAGGGCTCCAGGGTGTATCCAGCTTATCTCACTGTCCTGATCTGCCAGACCCCAGCAAGCTAACCTACTAGTTGGAGCATCTGCCCTCTGGTGGTCAGTGCATGTCATAGCAAGCAGTTGAGTGGTCTTAGCATATCAGCATATTACACTTTGATTAGCTGAATAGCCGACTGGACAACCGGACACTTAGCATAGTAGGCTTTTATTATATAGGATAAAGAAATGTCTTCCTCTTGATCCCAGGTCAAAAAGCTAGATATAGAAAAAGGAAATCCCCAAGGGTAGGATTTATGGTTTTCATCTTTGTATTCCCAGTGATTGATACAAAGACTCGCATATGCTAGCTGCTCAATAAATATTTGGACAAATGAATGAATGAGTGAAAACATCTCTAATCCTGCCTGTAGTTCAAACTTCCAACACACACGGCATATTTTCTTGGTGCCTTAAACTCAAGAGGTTACAAACCTAACTCAAAAATATACCATTTTTTCATTATTTTTTTCATCTCTATCAGTGAACCCATCATCCTCTGAATCACCTAAAATCAAATCTGCATAGGTTCCTCATCTCATACTCATTTCCTTTTTATCAGTTATTAATTTAATTCCTGTTGATGGTTTCTTTGGGATAATCCTCATGTCTCTTCTTTTTTCCTTCATCTCCACTATCAACTACCTAAGACCATGGATCAATTTATTATCCTATGACCATAACCATTTTGCTTCCTAAAACATAGGGGAAATGCTTCCTTTGTCAGATGAGTTGTCTAAACACTTTAACCTGGCACTACAGATCCCTCATGATCATATCAAGAATTATTTTTGTACAGGTCCATTACATATATTTTTCAATAGGATCACTACACATCATTCTCTTCATACTCTACCCCTTTTCTCTAGCCTGGAGAATTTTATGTGTCCTTGATGTCCAGCTCAACCGTAAGTCCTCACTGACTTCCTTGGCCAAATTAAGTAGCCCCTCTGCAGTCTTCCGGATCACTTAGTTCAAACTTACCTCGTTTGGCTTTATATTTTAGAAGTGTATGTATTTGTTTTAATCATCCTCACTAGCTCATAAATTCATCTACTTGTTCCAAAATATATATGGAGGACCTATTATGCTCAAGGAGCTGTAATGTATGCTGGGGAGTCATCAATAAAGAAGACAGTTATGGTCTCTGCCCTGGTAAAGCTTCCTTTGCATCAAAAGAAATAGGTGTATATAAGGAACAGGAAAAAGCCAGAGAGGCTAAGGTGTAAAGTAGATGAGGCAGGACAGGGATAGCCTCTAAGGGTCGTTTTGGGCCACAATAAGAAATGGAGTATTCTTCTAAATGAAAGAAGTCATTCATGGACTTTATGCAGAGGAAAGAGATATTGGATTTAGATTTGTCAGCAGTCTCACTGGCTGCTGTATAGAAAATTGGTTGTAGGAAAACTGGTTAAAGAGGCTATTCACATATTTAGGCAAATAAAAATAGTTATTTGCCCTAGAATGATAACAGTGAAGATGGAGAAAAGTAGATGAACCAGGGGTACATTTTGGAGATAAAGTCCACAGGACTTATTAATAGATTGAATGTGGAAGGAGAAAGGAAAAAAAAGAAGGATGACTCCTAGCTCTTTGATATGAGCAATTGTGTTAACACATTTGCTGAAGTGGAAAATGTTGAAAGCAGAGCAGGTATAGGAGGGTGATAGGTAGATGAGAGAGGCTTGAACATGTTTTAATGCTAACTGAAATGATCTAGTAGAGAGGAAGTGATAAAAGACACAAAAAAGAAATCAATCCTAAGGTAAGGTGACCAGATGTCCCACTTTTGGCAGGACAGTCCTGATTTTTAACAATTTTTCCCGTGTCCCGCAGCATTTTTAAAAAGTCCTGATTTTTGGAAAGAATGCACAAGCTAGGGAACGGCAGGAGAATGGGAAAGGAATATATGATTTTTGGCAGCCAAGCGGTCAATGGTGTCCCACTTTACCAATGTTAAAATCTGGTCACCTTATCCTAAGGGATCTAAGGGTCACAAAGTCTGCTGTCCTGCCAATCTAGTTGTTGGGGGCTCAGTGTCATTAAGTAAATGAGACTTTAGACCATGGACACTGGCTAGTCAGTATGGAGGAACACTGGATTATACATCTACTTTAATAAAAGAGCAATATGCAAATTAACCATCACTCTGAGACACCTAAGCCATGCCCACCAGCCAAGCCACGACCCCAGCCAAGCAGAGTGGCTATATGCCAATTAACCCAGTCAAGATGGCAGCCGGCAGCCACGGAGCTAGAGCAAACAGGAGACTTCCATTGCAACTGCCTGATAGGCTGGCTGAGCCTCTGCTCATGGCAACAATATTTCAATTATAAAAGCCACAGAGTTGAAGCAAACAGGAGGCTTTGTTACCTGCCTAGGCCTCCGCTCAAGGTAACAAAGTTTTAATTATAGAAGATAAATAAACCCCAGAAACCTGACTCTAGCCAGCCTCGCTGGGACCTTGGGTCAATGGGAGCTATGGGTAGCCTGAAAACGGCCCTCAGCCCCTCACCCATGGTACCCAGGCACCCAAGTAGGGACCCGAACCCTGGAGGGAATGTGGGCAGCCTGAAAATGGCCCTCAGCCCCTCACCCAGGCTGGCCACACCCCTATGGGGTGAGGGTGCCCGCTGGGGGGTTGGGCCAGCCTGCAAACAGCCATCAGCCCCTCACCCAGGCTGGCCAGGCATAACAGCAGGTGGATATCCCCTGAGGGGTCCCAGACTGTGAGAGGGCACAAAGCCAGGCTGAGGGACCCCCCTGAGTGCACAAATTCTTGTGCACCGGGCTGCTAGTGCATAAATAAATGAATATTTGTTCAATTACAATTCTCCATCCTAATCTATATATCTTTCAAGAGCAATATTAAAAGAAGTAATCTTGAAACATTTTTTTGGTGATTATTCCCTATCTAACCTTCACTGGATAATTTCCATCAGCCTTCAAACATGTTCAAGGCAGGTTACAAAGCCATATGCATTCACACACACATGCATTTTATATGAAATTAAGGATACTATTAAAATGTAAATAGTATTTTTAGAATTGGATTACAAATATTTTTTATTGTTTACATTTTACAAATTTTTTATACTGAACATGTACTTTTTATCTTTAAAAAATAATAATTAGATAAATATCTCAGGCTCTCATAGCTACCCAAGTTCTGGATGATTTTTCAGGGAGAAAAAAGAGTCTAGCACAGTCAGCAACAGTTTTATTCAAGGCATTTGCTCTGTCTCCCTGGTCTTTCCTCCCACAAGGAGTATGTATGGCCTCTCTAAGTCTACTACTGAGGTCCTAGCCACCATCTCCCACCTGCAGGAGCTGTTGCTTATCAGAGAAAGCTCTTTTACTCATAAGAAGAGTCCAGTCAAGGTGCCCACTGCCATCTCTCAGGCCATCAACTATAAATTAAAAAGTTTTCCAATAGGCATTACATTCATATATATTAAAATTCAAAAGTACAGACAGTATATAGTGAAAGCTCCTCCTCACACCCTTGTTCCCCAGATGCCTAGCTCCCCTCCCTTGGTGAACAAGTGTTTCCAGTTTCTCATGTAACCTCCTAGAGATAAATAATGGAACATAATTTTTTAAATTTATTAAATAATTAAAAATATTTCATTCAGAAAAATTAGAAAATACAAATAACCACGAAGAAGACAATAGAACCATCCCTCTGATGCTGTTAACATTTGGGTGTGTATCATTTTAGATTTCCCTGCACTTAAATTAACACCCATGCATATCTAAGAAATTATAATGAAACAAAATAATTAAATTTAAAAATATCTCTCTGTATTAATTATTCCTATAAATATCCTTTCAAAAATTTGCCCTAGCTGGTGTTGTTCAGTGGTTAGAGCATCAGCCTGAGCACTGAAGAGTTGCAGGTTTGATCCTTAGCTCTGGTCAGGGTGCATGTGGGAGGCAACCAATTAATGTGTCTCTCTCACAATTCATATTCTCTCTCTCTCTCTCTCTCTCTCTTTCTCTCTCTTTTTTTCCTCTTCCTCTATCTCTTCTACTTTCTCTAAAAATCAATGGAAAAAATATCCTCGGGTGAGGATTAACCAAAAAATAAAAATGAATAAGTATCCTTTCAAAATTTAGATCATACTGTAAACATTTTAAATAAATATATCATGAATATATTTCCATTTTAATAAAGATACATCTCCATATTATCTTTAATGGTCATATAGTATCCCATTATTTGAACACATTATTTAAACAACCTCCTTCTTACAGGACTTTTAGATTGGTTTAAAAATTTTTAATGTTGTGTTGAATATTCATAAGTGGGTGAGTGGGTATGTATTTTTGTGTGTATCATTGGTGATATTTAGAGCATAAATTTCTATATGAAAACTGCTAGGTCATTTTTAGCCTTCCAGAAAGGCCACCTCTAACAGTTGTCCATGAAAACTAGCACTTCAGTTCTGAAAAGCTACTAATTCTTAATTGCCCATGAGAGGAAGCCATTCTCATCTTTTCCATTATCTCCATGCTTAGCATAGTGTTAAGAATATAATTAAGAACTCATTAAATACTTTTTGGATGAAGGAACTAAATTCACTTTAAAACAGCTACCATTTTCTAATACTCACTGGCTGTTCAAGACTCTCCCTGTACTCCCTTTTTTTTTTTTTCTTTTTTTTTTTTTTTTTTTTTTTTTTTTTTTTTTTTTTTTTTTTTTTTTTTTTTTTTTTTTTTTTTTTTTTTTTTTTTTTTTTTTTTTTTTTTTTTTTTTTTTTTTTTTTTTGGCAGGGAATTTAATTAATATTTATTTGGTACCATGCCAAACCTACTTTTTTGTCATTTTTTTATTACATAAAGTTTTACAAAGATTAGTACATATAACTCTTTTTCCCCCTGTCCTTCTCCCAGTCTCCCCTACCCCCCAGTGTTTTGTGTCCATTGGTTATGCTCTCTGTACTCCTTTTTCTTACCCCTTCCTCAAGGATGAAGTAAAAATTGTTTAAACCAATGAGCTCAAACACAGAGCTGAAGAGAATGACTACAAGTGCTTTCTTCACAAAATACTTTAGCTAAAATGATAGACAATCACTCACACATAATCCAGTTACCATTTCTTGAGGGCCTACTGAGTGCTGCATCAGGTACACTATTTAAATGATCTCTTATCCTGTTCTTTGAGGTAAATGATTTATTATCCATTTGTAGACAGTAGCTAATGATTTTTCAAATCTATGGAGTGGATTCTATGTTTTACACACTATTCTACACATTACCATGTTTTTTCATTCAACAAAATATTTATTTAGTATCTGATATGTGCCAGGTGCTATAGAGCAGTGAGTAACAGAAAAAACTTCTGGTTTTACAGAGTTTACATTGGGAAAGGTGAACAGTTATAAAAATAAACAAGGAAACTAAAGTAAAGAGACCATGAAAGATACCTAAATGAAAAAAATAAAGCAGGCAATGGTGATATGAAGTTCTTATTAATCCTCACAGCAACTATTTGCAGTAGAAACAGTTATCTTCTTTTCACAACTAGAATAACTTGAGAGAAAGAGAGGGCTCAATAACTTGACCAGGTTTATGGAACTAAATATGGATGCACCAAAGGAGTCTGTAGAGCAGTGGTTCTCAACCTTCCTGATGCCGTGACCCTTTAATACAGTTCCTCAGGTTGTGGTGACCCTCAACCACAAAATTACTTTCATTACTACTTCATAACTGTAATTTTGCTACTGTTATGAATCGTAATGTAAATATCTGATATGCAGGATGTATTTAAGCGACCCCTATGAAAGGGTCGTTTGATCCCTAGGTTGAGAACCGCTGCTGTAGAGGCTTTAGAGCCCCCTTTCCATAGAATTCTATCAGCACCCCACGCCAAGCTTTGAAATGAGTAACTGGTGTTTTCTCCATCTTATGTTAAAAGCTCAGGAGAGCAGCCTCAAAACCCCAACACCTACCAAAGCTCTACAAGGGAACCATATGATTATCCCAGCTACTGTATTGTGCAAGTTCTGCAACTGCTACAGTAGATGAAGGACAAAGCTGGTGTGGGATTTGTCGATAACAAAAAGAGAGAGAATTATCACTCATCCTAAAAACAACTCTGACAGACAGGTATTATCCCAATAGGGACACCAAGGTGTAGTTTTTTTGTTGTTGTTTGTTTTTGTTTTTTGGTGGGGGGTTGCCTTTGATCATATTTTTATTCAAAATTAGCTGTCCAAAATGATTTGACCTTTACGGAATAAACAAATTTAAGTTTATGCCACAGGCTTCTTTTCTTCTGCAGTGGATTTCTTTTCTGCAGGCTTCTTCTCAGCTGCTGGTTTCTTGGTAGTTGTAGCCTTTTTCCCCACCAAAGACTTCTTCTGCTTCTTTAATGCCAACAGCCTTCTTTCCTTTCTTCCCTACCACAGGCTTCTTGCCTAGAACCCCCTTCTCATCTGATTTGGCTTCCAGTGCTGCTGCTGCTTTATCCACCCGAAGCTTGTGGTTCTTGGCCTGGCAAAGAATGGTGTTCTGGCGCATAGTCTTTGCATATGGGTTTAGCTTCAATATGATTCTCAGGCTTTTCAGTGGACTCTTCTTCAAGACTCTGCGGTGAATTTTCTTGTGTGATGCGTGGAGGGCTCTTTGGATCTCTGAACTTTTCAAGATTCTGCTGAGGTTTGTATTAAGCATCTTGTGCATGAGAAGGCTGTAGTTACTCTTGAGGGAGGCAGCTCCACACCAAGTGCCATACAGCTCACCTAACTTGCAGAAAGCACTTTCAGACCAAATGCAGAAACAGCCCACATGCCCTCCAGGTGCAAGTTTCAAAATGTTCAGTTTGCTTACATTGAGCAGAGTAATTCCAGAGATGTTTCTGAAGGCTTTGATGACACTGTTATCCTCATTATGGATAATGCAAAGTCCCCTGCACTGGATATGACAGTTTCTCAGTTTGCCCTTGCCAGCCCTCATTTGCTGAGAGGCTGCCTGCCTCCAGCAAAATCTCTTGAGAGAAAGCAAAGGTGTGTATTGAAAGAAGGTACTTAGGGATCATTTCTGAGAGAAAAAAAACACACACAAAAGGACTCTTCTCACACACAGAGAAACCAAACAAACAAATAAAAACAGTCTCAAAGCATCAATCCTATATAATCTAAACTAATAAAAGCAGAATAGTAAAATTAACCGTTTCTCCGGGACGCCCACAGCCAATCAGAACGGCTGTATGCAAATTAGCCCAGCCAACATGGCGGCCGCCACTCACAGACCTGAGTAAATGTTTAGGCAGAGTCCGTTGCAGCAGGAGCGAAAGCAAAACTACCTGCTCGCTGGCGCCTTAGCCTTTGGCCTGAAGCAAAAACGCACATTTGCAACAATTAAGTGTAACAATTGTTTCATTATAGAAGCCGCGAGGTGTGGCGGCCGCCACTCACGGACCTGAGTAAACGTTTAGGCAGAGTCCGTTGCAGCAGGAGCGAGAGCGAAACTACCTGCTCGCTGGCGCCTTAGCCTTTGGCCTGAAGCAAAAACGCACATTTGCAACAATTAAGTGTAACAATTGTTTCATTATAGAAGCCGAGAGGAGAGGCAGAGAAGAGGCTTCGTTAGTAAAAGGCCGCCTTAAAGGAACAGCATCAATTATAGGAAACCTGCGTCCAGCCAGCCTTGCTGGGACGTTGGGTCAATGGGAGCCTTAAAGCCCCTCACCCAGGCTGGTCAGGCACACCAGCAGGTGGACATCCCCCAAGGGGTCCCATACTGTGAGAGGGCACAGGCCGGGCTGAGGGCCCTCCCGAGTGCACAAAGCAGCTGCAGGGCGGGACAGCGCAGGACCCAGGACCCGTGAGTGGGAAAGAGGCGGCAGGGTTGGAGGGGCATCGGGGAGCGGCAAAGAGGCGCAGGGTTGGCAGCCTGCTTGGTGGGCTTCCCAGGCCCTTGGAGGGGCATCGGGGAGCGGGTAGGAGGCGGCAGGGTCGGCGGCCTGCTTGGTGGGCTTCCCAGGCCCTTGGAGGCACACCGGGGAGTGGGTAGGAGGTGGCAGGGGGTCGGCAGCCTGCTTGGTGGGCTTCCCAGGCCCCTTGCAGGGCACCAGGAAGTGGAAAAGCAAGGTGGCAGGCTGGGGAGTGGGAAAGAGGCAGCGAGGCGGTCTCGGCCTGCTTGGCAGCTGCCCAGGCCCTTTGCGAGGCACCGGGGAGCGGGAAAGCAAGGCTGCAGGGGCCAGGGGCCTGCTTGGCAGCTCCCCAGACCCCTTGGCGGCACCGGGAAGTGGGAAAGGAAGGCAGCAGGGGACGGGTGAGTGGGAAAAAGTCAGTGGCCTGCTTGGCGGCTCCCCAGGCCCTTTGGGGGCCACTGGGGAGCGGGAAAGCAAGCTCTTGGGGGCTG
>PVJC01025619.1:0-24587 GCA_004026665.1 Murina feae | reverse complement strand
ATGATCTATCTTCTCTGGGTATCTGGTTATATAGTTTTTTCTCTCCTCTGTCAGGAGTCTTCTTTCTTCTCCAGCTGCAAGCTGTCTCCCAGCTCGATCTCCACTGCCAATTCGGTCTGGAAGCTACTCGTTTCAGCTGCTTTCCCTATCTGCTCTGGGACAAGGCACTGTATACGTCTGCCTAAACCGCTGCCATTTTCTTCAGTATCAGCCATTACCTGTGAGGACAGAAGATATCTGGGACACAGACCATTGCCTGAGCCAAAATCACAAGGTTCTTTATATAATTATGTAAGGGAGCTCACCTCTGTTTCTATTATTAAGAGGTTTTTCTGTGAGACACAAACCTCTCAGGTAATCAAGATGAATTGTGTTTCCTTTGCTAACAGCAGCTGCCCAGGCCCTGTAATCATTACTCCTAGTCAAGAATTATCCCCTGATAATCTCTCCAGACAGGCCCCAGGAAACAGTAGGCTGAAGAGAAACTCTGTCTGAATCTAGGTTTCAATATGTCCAGGTGATGTGTATAAATAGACAAGTTCTGAAGCATATCTTCTCCTCCCTCCAAAAAATCCTCCACAGTCACTCATTTGCATCCCTGTGGGTGCTGTTCCCTTCCATTTCTCTCTCTTTCTCTTCTTTCTCTATTTCTTCTTTTTTCTCTGTTCTACCAGAGGAAGACAGGTCAAAGATTTGTTTACTTATTTATGTACAGTCTTGTTCCAGAAAGACTTCTTTTAAAGAGTATAAAACACAAGATTATCTAAGTGTAAAGTGGGCTAAGGAGAATGCAAAACAAGGGCTATGAAAGCATAAATCTCAGGAATAAGACAAAGAGACTTCTAATGTCAAGTCAAGCTCTTGTGCTGTGTTCCACGTTCCAGAGGCATTTTATAGTTGTTATTCTGCTTCCCATGATTGGCTTTTCCGTCTCTGACTATATCATTATCCAACGTCATGGTTATAAATACCACTTACACACTGAGGACTCTATAGCAGAGGCTGTACCCATTATCTAGAACCCTAGTGGGAGATGTTGTTAAATGTAACAATGCACCTGTGAAAAGACTACATTTCACACAACCATGTACAGCCATATAATTAAGTTCTGAACAATGAGATGCAAGGGTGGGTGTAAGAAAAGCATCTCAAAGGAAGCTGACTCAGTAGGAGATGCAACTGCCCCACTCTTCCTATACCTGGAACATGGAATTAATGGCAAGAACGCCTTGAGGATGGCCCCCATATGCTGAGGGTGACAAATCAGAAAGATGGGTGCCTGTTTTTTTATGACACTGTGACTAGAGGCCTGATGCACGAAATTCTTGCAAGAGTTGGCCTTCCTGCCCCAGGATGCCAACACCAGCTTCCCTCTGGCAATAGGAACCCGGGCTTCCCTCTGGCTGTCAGTAGGAACCTAGGACCCCTGCTTCTCTCAAAGCCCTGGCTTCCTCCAGAAGATCATCCAGAAGGACCTCTTGTCTATTTAGCATATTACACTTTTATTATTATAGATGCCCTTATAGCAACTCTGACTTGCCAGTTTCCAAATTACTGCTAATTGGGAGAGAGATAGCCCTGGTCCTTGTTTGGGTACTGATATTTGAGATTGCCTGTTATATGGAGCTATGCCTAACTTGAAATCTTTGTCTCTAGCTCTAATCTTTTCAGATACATATTTAACATATTTACTTGAATGTTGAGTAGGCATCTTCTATTGAACAAAACCCAAATAGAGCTGTTGATAATAGAGTTTTTTCTCCTCTTTCTTAAGCCTAGTCCTTCCAGAATGTTCCTGATCTTAAGTACCACCACACGGTCAGTTGCTCAGGACAAAAACCAAGGAGTCATCCTTGATTTATTTTTTAAAAATATTTTTATTAATTTTTATAGAGAAAGGAGGAGGAGAAAAAGGTGAAACATTGATCAGCTGACTCTGGCAACCTTTCGGTGCACAGGTTGACATCCAACCCTCAGAGCCACACCAGCCAGAGCATCATTAATTTTAGTTTACTTCACTTTGCTCCATCAATAAATCCTATGGAATCTACCTCCAAAATGTACCTCTTGCCCATATATTTCTCACCACCTCCCAGTTCTCACCATTGTAGCAAATATTCCTTATTTGACCAGTTCCCATTGATAAACATATAGGTTATTTCCACTGTTTTGTAATTACAGATAATACTACAATACATCCTTTACAAGTACATGGTACATATTTGTGAATACATATGTAGACTAAATCCCTTGGAGTTGAATTGCTGGACTGAGGCTATATACATTTTACATTTTCACATGTATTACTGAATTGTCCATCTTCCACGCAAGAGAACTTTCCATGCAGGAAGCTGTACATCTCCCAACTGGCTGACGCCATCCAGAGGGTCCTTAACACCACACTTCCTGTGGCTGGTGTGTGGTGCTTCTCATTTCTGCCTTACCGTACCTGGAGCAGGTATTTTACGTTTTTTCCACATTTGTACATTGTCCATTCCTAACCCCCTCAATGCTTCCATTGTAATAAAAGGTTTAAATTTGCACCATTCATGTGTAATATGAAAATTCTTTATCTACCTTGTACCTATTTCCACATTTCTATCATTCCCTTCTAACTTCAGGATTTATTTATTCAGTCTGTTTTCTATGACTTCTAAGACTCAGAGAATCCTTTTGGGGGGGCGTGATTTATCTTTTATGGGGAACATGGGAGATCATTTGAGCGAGGGTTCCAAAAAAACCCTATAAAAGTTATTTTTTCGCTCAGGTGTTCTCCCATTACTGGCCTCACTTCTGTGCTATTTACTCTTCATTTCCTGCCTCTGAACAGCGCACATGCTTGTAAAGTAGGTTTATTATTCAGCATCTTCTTCCACAAAGAATGCTTTCTAGGGTTGGAATTTCCTAAACCAGCAATTTCCTTTAGAGTCAGTGAACAAGTGGACTTCGGCTCTGAACCATTGCTCCTAAATGGGCATTGGGGGCCTCTCAGACAATGTCTTGGATCTCCTCAAGGCTCTAAAGAGGCGTCAGTTTCCTCATCTAAAAAATTAGGGCCAGTCCATCGATCCCTGCCAGGACTGAAACTATGTGATTTTTATAGATTTTTCCAGATGAACTCTATTTGCCAGTAATGTGCGTGACTATTCTTTCTCAAAAAATATCCTTCTTTCCAGAAAGACATACAGAAACAATTAAGAAAATGTTTAAAACACACATTAGATTTGCTCATTTATTCCACTCAAGGGCTGTGCCTTTGAAATAGATGAGAAGTAAATAAAGAGCCATAAGGGTAGTTTCTACCCAAAAACAACCACAACAACATGCTCCCACTCCAAGTTTAAGGACACCTTTGAGAGTGAAGTGTTTCTTGGGAGTGATAAGATCAAGGTTGGGGGGGAGGGTCTAAAATAAATTTTACTATGGAATCTCTTTGTAAATGGCATTAAGTGAGAAATAAGAATTGCTAAAAAAAAAAAAAAAAAAAAAAAAAAAAAAAAAAAAAAAAAAAAAAAGTAAGCCCTTAAAAAAAGTAACAAGGGAATCTGTCATTGTTTAAACATGTCTCTGTGGTTTAGTAATACTTTCCAAGATTTATACCTGTCAACTGAAAATGAGTTTCTCAGAGTCAGAAGCCTCATTACCTTGCAAGCTGTAGAACTATAAAGTCATTGGCATATAGTCGGACAAAGAGAAAAAAAATAAATAACAGAGAAAAAAAGTTTAATTTAATGGGCTATTAGGAGCATTTTCTTTCTTGGAATTTAGTGTAAAGGTTAGTCGATGGCATTGATGCATTAAGTAGTTTTGGTTTAATATAAATATTCAACTTCAAGAAAAAAATGTGGAGACAGATTTCTCATTGAACAAAATATTAATGAATCTTATATTATTATCAAGTGTCTTTTCCTAATTTGAAAGCTATGCTCCCTGTTTGACATTTTAGTTGCTCTCTGTTCCTGAAACAATTTATTCGTCTCTCACCATCTACCATTTTCAGCCCCACTGGTTATTTCTGTGCATAATGTCCAAAAAAAATGTTTCTTCTGATAACTGGATCAAGATTTCCTTTTTACTCGTTACATGTCAAAGCTTTTCTAGGAAGTATTTGTTGATTTATTCATTTACCAAACAAATACTTACTTGGCACCAACAATGCTGCCAGCCCTGGGACATCTACAGTAGGGGATGAATCATTCTTGTCTTCCAAGGATTTAGGATCTAAATTTTGTCTTGGGAAAACATACAAATCTAAAATACCTAGAAATAAATTTATCCCAAAAAATATTTATTGAAAACCCACTATGTGCTGGGCACTGGGAACACAACAACAAATAAGATGCCATAATACTCCCAGTTTAATGGGGAAATAGACAGGTGTGAGCAGGCAGTTCTGCTGCAACGTGCTCAGACCTAGAACAGAGAGATGTACAAACAGAATGTGGAGGAACCTAGGAGAGTGTGCCACCTTCTGCCTGGAAGAGTCAGAAGTGTCTACCTAGAGTGTTCACGCTGGCCAAGACCTGAAGTCTGACCAGGACTTTTGCCAGATGACATGGATGTGAGCTGGTTACTGAGCAAAAGAAACAGTGAGGGAA
Source organism: Murina feae (assembly GCA_004026665.1). Lineage (NCBI taxonomy): Eukaryota > Metazoa > Chordata > Mammalia > Chiroptera > Vespertilionidae > Murina > Murina feae. The sequence goes on along the minus strand of PVJC01025619.1, from coordinate 19,989 downwards.
GAATCATGGTCCACTCAGAGAAGGCAAATGACTCCTCATGTCTGGAGCCTCAGTCAGTAGACAGGGGAGCACGGTGAGACAGGGTAGGGTGGCCAGGGACAGTTTTTGGAGGGCTGATTTCATTTTGTAGCTGAGGGGATGTGGAGCTATTGAAGAGTTTAAGCAAAGGAGTAATATGACAAGACAATGGAAAGAGATGTGACCAAGTAGCATGTAAGAGGTGGTGCTAGAGCAGCACGGACAGCAGTTGCCTGTTAGGTTTCAAGTCGTAGCCCCACAGCTTACAAGTCATAAGGCCTAACTCAAGTAACCCAAGCTTTTTATGCCTTGGTGTCCTCATTTGTGAAAGTTATGGAGAGGGCCAGCCAGCGTGCTCAGTGGATTGAGCATCGTCCCATGCACCAAGAGGTTTCCAGTTCCATTCCTAGTCAGGGCTCATGCCCAGGTTGCAGGCTTAATCCCCAGTGTGGGGCATGCAGGTGACAACTGATCAATGACTCTCTTTTACTAATGTTTCTATCTCTCCCTCTCCTTTTGTCTCTCTCTAAAAATAATCAATAAAAAATATTTTTTAAAAAAGAAGTTATGGAGAGGATACACGAGTTATGCAAGTACTTTAAAAAGGAGCCAAGAACAGTAAGTGTTCATTAGGTTTTACTTACTGTATGTAGTAGCATAATCATCATAATTTTAGTAGTGATGTCAAGGAAATTTTGTCACAAAGCAAGTGGGATTTGAGCTGGAGTTCCCACCAGGAAAGAAGGACATGTTTTTTACCCAGGTTTTGATGCAATAGTCAAAGCCAGAGCAAAAGGAAAGTCTTGCCCTCTGACAGCATCCATTGGGTTCTTTGAACCCCTAATTCTCCCCATGTTACAGTGGAACATGGTCCTTGAGCAGAGTTCCAGGGGGAGATAGCACCTTTATTTTGCCTTTGCTGGGTCTTCACCATGAAGAGTGGATCCAGGAAGGACCCTATAGATTACTCACTCATTTTACAGGTAGGAAAACTGAGTCATAGTCCTCAAAGGCTTCTTCTGTGGTCATGAGGAGGAAACTGGTTGGGCCATAAAACCTAACAAAGCCCTGCCCTTCGGGAGGGCAGGGGGCTTTGTTCTGACACTGGCACCTTGAAACACCTGTGGTAAGGGTAGATAAAAAGAATTCTCCCTTCAAGGCCTTGGAGGAGGGGGAGAGTATATTTGCAAATCAATAAACTCGAGGGGCAGTTACAAAGCAAGGTTCTTGCGTGCTACCCCCACTCTGGATTTGGGATTTCGGACATCCTAGAGTCCGCGCGTGTTATTAAAACTGTGATTTATCCACCTCTTCAAAGCGTCGCTTAGTTTTTTGGTCTTTCTGCAACAGTCACACCACCAGTTAATCTCAATACTGCAAGTGCATCTCATCAGGGGTCCTGATGCCCAGGTCAGTATCCTTTATACCACTCCATGCCATCTGCACCACACTTTTTAGTCTTGGTTAGAGTTTTACTATTTCTTTCTGGCACATCTCCAAACTGGCCTAGTGAGTGAATATTTGCTTCATAACTCATAATTAGAAAAAGACTCTCATAGGCCAAAGTCCTCCAAACACACTCGTCTCTCTTTTTTTGAACCATTTTATTTATAGTGATGACATTCAATATTATATTAGTTTCAGGTGTGCAACATAGTGATTAGACATTTATATAACTTATGAAGTGTTCCCCCTATAAGTCTTGCACCTACCTGACACCATACATAGTTATTACAATATTATTGACTATACTAGGAGCCCAGTGCACAACATATTGTGCACTCGGGGGTCCCTCAGCCCGGCCTGTGCCTGCCCAACCTGCAGCCTGCCACCCACCCATCGCACCCCGCCCACCTACACACACCACCCACCACCCACACATCGCGCCCCGTCCACCCCACACACCCCAGCTGTCACCTGCCCTGCCTGCCCTGCTCACCCTGACGCTTGCACTGCACCCACCTCCAGGGCTGCCAGCCTCCATCTTAGCTGGGTTAATTTGCATACAGCCACTCTTATTGGCTGGTGGGCGTGGCTTAGGCATCTCATAGAAATGGTCAATTTCAATATTACGCATTTATTAGATTATTAGATTAGATTCCCTATGCTGTACTTTACATCCTTGTGACTATTCTGTAACTACTAATTTGTACTTCTTAATTCCTTCACCTTTTATACCTAGCCCCTCTTTCTTCTGGCCACCCTCAGTTTGTTCTCTGTATCTGTAAGTTTGTTTTTGTTTTGTTCTTTTGTTTTTTAAATTCCACATATAATTTAAATCATCTAGTATTTGTCTTTCTCCGTCTGACTTATTTCACTTAGCATGCCAGCCTTTAGGTTCATTCATGTTGTGGCAGATTATAAGTTTTCATTCTTATGATGGCTGAGTAGGATTCCACTGTATATCTGTACTTTTTTATCCATTCTCCTTCTGATTAGAGCATTTAATCCATCAGCATTTAAAGTAATTATTGATAGGTATGTAGTTATTGCCATTTATTGTTTTCTGCTTATTTTCATGGTTCTCTATTTCTTTCCTACTCTCTTTCTCTTTTCTCTTATCTGCTGATGACTTTCTGTAGTCTTGTGTTTGGATTCCTTTCTTTTTTTTTTTTACCTTTTGTATACCTCTTGTAGATTTTTGTTTTGTGGTTACCATGTGCTTCATATGTACCAAGCTATGTTTATGGCAGTCTATTTTAAGCTGATGGTTTCCTAAGTTCTAACACATTCTATAATCACTACCATTTTTACTCACAACCCTTCATATTTGTGTTTTTGTCATTATTTTTTACTTCTTTAGTGTATGTGTTTGTGTGTATCCCTTACTTTACTGTTGTAATTATACATGATCATCCTACTTTTGCCTCTTAACCTTTGTATTAGCTTTAGTATTGGTTGATCCACTGCTCTGATTATGTGTTTGCAGTGAGAATTTTTTTCTTTGCAATATTTACTTATTCATATTTTAGATTATTTCTTCTTCTCCTCCTTCTTGAAAAAGTCCCTTTAACATTTATTGTAATACTAATTTGGTAGTGATAAATTCCTTTAGCTTCCTCTTGTCTGTGAGACACCTGTCTTTTTAAGAAGGAAAAAAAAAATTGTCTATTGCCCAGAGTCTCTGAATCCTAGGAGTCATTCTCAAATCTTCCAATAACCCCTTCGGAAGATTTTCTCTACTGCCTTCCCCAGGGCTGATCACTTTGATTTTTCTCTTTCTGTCCCAACCACTTCTTACCTCCATGGCTCCCTGTGAACATCCCCTGGTTTTCACACATATCAGCTGCAGTGGCTTTTTCCTTCTCCCTCTCCTCCAGGAAGATTGTTGATGATAACACTCCAACATATTACCAGCAGGTTTAATTATTGAGCGGGGTTCTGTTTGTACTGGAGTGTATTCCATTCTCAATTTAGTTTGGGACAAACCAAGAAGGCAATGCACCTCAAACATAATAAAATGCCATTCTCAGGAGAAAAGAAACTTAGTTCCAGGCCTTTGGCCAAATTAAATTCATTCTTTGCTGCCACCACCTCCAGATTATGCCTCACTCATTAACTATATCTTATCTTCAGCTTTAAAATGGTAAAAATTTGGCAAAGTTGGAAACCATGATTATTTAGACTGCATTGTTGGTAACTTTCAAGTTCCCCATATTTGGTTGGGAATAATGCAAACCAGAATTATTACCAAGAGCAGAGCTTCTTCTATAAAATATAAGATAAACAGTTAAGTGATAGATAAACATCATTATCACTAAACATATAAATAGATATTTGCCTTGCTGTCTGGCATTCCATGCACAGAGAACTTGAATTGCATTATGTGGCTAATTCTGTCTGAGAGTGTGGACAGCCTTATTAGGAGATGGTAGTGCTTTGTTATGAAGGGCAATTCCAAAGGAATACTGATCTCTTGATTCTAACAGTTCAGTGTAGGGATATCGCGTACTTTGTGGTTCCTGAACTAGGCCCTGGTTTGAAATAACTAGTAAATTCTATATGAGGTGTTTTCCACAGTCGTGAATTGCTTTCACATTCATCTGCTCAATTTCAGTGCTGAGCCCATCCTATGAGGGCAGTACATTAACCCCAAAGCAGCATCATGCCACCTCTGAGAAAGATACTTGGCAAAAAAAGATGTTTTTCAAGAGTAGTTGAGCCCAGAGGGAGGAGGGGGACTACAAAAATTATTTTTTAGCTCTCTAATATGTAAGGCATATCTAATATATATAATATTTTTAAAACAATCACTAACTTACAGAAAAGTTACTAGTACAAATAACTTTTTTTCCTTTAGACTATTTGAGAGTAAGTTCCTAATCAGATGCTCTGTTCCTCCTGAATAAGGGCAAGGACAACCTCCTTCATAACCACCATACAACCATCCAAAGCAGGAAATTAACAGTGATTAATTTCTACCACCTAATCCTCAGACCCATTAAAATTTCACCAATTTTCCCAATTTTTTTATAGCAAAAAGGGTCAGTTCAGAATCACACACTGCTTCCTGTTATCATGTCTCTTTAGTCTCCTTCAGTCTAGAACAGCCCTCAAGCTTTCTTTGACTTTAATGACTTTGACACTTTGAAGATGACAGGCCAGGTATTTTATAGAATGTCCCTCTGTCTGGGTTTATCTAATTGTCCCTCATGATTACATTCACTTCTGTATATCTGGCAAGAATACTAGATACTCTCATTGTGTCCTGTCCACGGTCCTTGATTTCCAGTTGTCCTGTGATGGGGGCTCTCACTTTGATCACTTGATGGAGGCCATGCCTGTTAGGCTTTTCCCCCTTTTGTAATCAGTAAATATTTTAAGGGGAGTGACTTTAAAAACATACTGCTTTTCTATTTAACAAAGAGTCAACATTTTAACTTGGTCAAGACTTTAGAGACATAAGTTCCAGATCCAGTAGAAACAAAGAAAAACATCTCTCCCAATAGCAGAGTTCCGCTGGAGAAGACCCTGAAATGGGGATATGAGTGGTGATTCAGCAGGAAACTTAAATTAAATAATCTCTTGGGGTAAGTAATGCAGAGAGTTTTGTAGGGAGATGGAATCATTAGAAAACCTCTTTGTCATGTTGCCATTTAGTTTTCACCTGAATATGTGGTACAAGGTGAGAAACTTTCTTTGATAGTTTAGTCAGACTTTTTGTTTAGATGTTTCCAGTTCTTAACTCACAACTGCCTTCTAGGAATCAGGAATTGAACTTGAAGAATTTCAAGAATATGTCTGAAATCATAATGCTTTTGCATCTTTGTGAAAAACCAGTTGGTGATATTTATATGAGCATATTTCTGGGTCCTCTATCCTAGTCCAATGATCTATGTGTTTATCTCTCTGCCAACACCAGTCCCTATAATAACTCTTGAAACCAGGTAGTCTGACCTTTCCCACTTTATTACTTTTTAAAAACTATTTTAACTATTTTATTTTCCTTTTCATATAAATTTTAGAATAATCTTGTTTACATCTACAAAAAATCTTGCTGAGATTTTGATAGAAATTATATTAAGCTGGTAATCAATTGGGAGATAATTAACATTTTTACTCTTAACTGCCCCAACTCCATCAACATTGTTTGTTTCTCCATTTAATTTGTTTGATTTGTTTCATCAACATGTTGTAGTTTTTAGCATACAAAATTTGTACATATTTATACCTAAGTATTTTGTGTTTTGAGCAATTATAAATTATGTATTTTTTAAATCCTCACCCAAGGATATCTTTTACTTATTTGAGAGAGAGAGAGAGAGAGAGAGAGAGAGAGAGAGAGAGAGAGATAGGTTGCCTCCAGTACATGCCTCAATGGGGGATCGAATCCACAACCTTTTGGCGTGTGGGATGACGGTCCAACCAATTGAGTCACATGGCCAAGGCTGATATCATATTTTTATATTGGTGTTCATGTATGCATTTTTAGTGTATTGAAATACTGTATAATTTTTTATGTTTATTTCATATGTTATAGTACTGCTCAACTCAATTATTAATTCCAGGAGTCTGCAATCATGTCATCTAAAATAGGGACAGGTTTTTTTTTTAATCTGCATAAGTTATATTTTCTTTTCTTATTGCACAGGCTAGAAGTTCCAATAATATATGGAATAAAATGCACATTCTTGCCTTATTCTCAGTCTTGGGGGCAAATATTCAGTCTTTCATCACTAATAATGGTATATGTAGTTTTTTAAAAAAAAATATATTCTACTAGAGGCCCAGTGCACAAAAATTGTGCACTCGGGGGGGGGGGGGAGGGAGGAGGTCCCTCTCCCCAGTCTGTGTCTTCTCATAGTCTGGGACCCCTCGAGGGATGTCCACCTGATGGCTTAGGCCTGCTTCCTGGGCGATCAGGCCTAAGATGGCAGTCAGACATCCCTCTGGTAGCCCAGGAGCCCTCAAGGGATGTCCACATACCAGCGGGGAGCAGGCCTAAGTTGCAATTGGACATCCTTAGCGCTGCTGAGGCAGGAGAGGCTCCTGCCAGCACCACTGTACTGGCAGCCTTCTGGCTTGTGGCTGAGCAGAGCTCCCCCTGTGGGAGTGCCCTGACCACCAGGGGCAGCTCCTGCATTGAGCATCTGACATCTGATGGTCAGTGTGTGTCATAGTGACCAGTCATTCCCAGCCGTTCTGCTGTTAGGGTCAATTTGCATATTACCCTTTTATTATATAGGATTCGGTTGAGGAATATCTCCTCTATTTCTATTTTTCTGATAATTTCATCATGAATGAATGTTGAATTTTGCCAAATATGTGTCCTGTACCAATTGATATGATCATATGATTTTTATTCTTTATCCTGTAATTATGGTAAATTATACTAATTTTTGAGTGTTGAATCAGCCTTCAAGTATATTTTCAGCCTTACCCTCTTTCTCCACTGCTTGCAGGGTTCCAATGACATAAATCCAAAATCTTTTGTTATTATCTCATAGGCTCCTAAGATTCTACTTATTTTTTTCTTTCTATTTTCTCTCTATTGTTCAGATTATGTAGTTTCTATTGTTTGATTTTCAAGTTCATGGATTATTTTCTATTCCTTCTCCATCCTGCTCTTTATCTCACTCATTGAATTCTTTTATTTTGATTATTGGATTTTCAGTTCTAAATTTTACATTTAGTTTTCCTCTATATGTCCTATTTCTTTGCCAAGATTTAATATTTCTTGACTAGACTTTCTATTTTTTTTATTTGCTTCAAGTGAGTTTGCAATTACTCATTGAACTATTTTTTATGATGGCTGCTTTAAAATTGTTGTCAAATAATTTTAACATTTCTGTCATCTCGGTGATGGTATTTATTGATTTTTTCATTCAGTTTGTAATGTTTCTGATTCATAGTATAAGTAATTTTCTACTAAAATCTAGTTGGGGGGGCATATTATGTTATGGATCTCTGAATCTAATTTAACCCCTCTGTTCATATCCTTTCTGTAGGGGAAGGAGTGGATGCTGCCCCTTTATTGCCAGATGGGAACAGAAATTTAAGTCCCACATCACACCTCTATTGACACCTTCCTGGCTGGAAGTGAGGCAGGATAGAAAGAAGTTAGGGGAAACAAATGGAATGAGGAAGTAGGAGTAGACATCTTAGACCAATAAACCACTAGGTTATCTAATCAGAGCTTCCACCTCCACATGATCAAAGGGAAAATAGCTTATGGCAGAAAACTCTTACTGTGCTCATAGAAGTCAACAACAATAAGTACTAGCTAAAACCAGATCATTCCAAGATGGAGGAAAAATTGACCAGAGAGGGACTGACCCCAAAACTCATTATAATGAACACTGACACCACAAGTAGAAGGTGGGCTGAGGGTGACCAATGCCATTGTTACAGAATTTACCAGGCAACCGAAAAATACATAGGAGTACCTAGAGAAAAAGGAAAAACCCATTTATTTCCAGATGTACTAGTACCATGACTCAGGAGAGCCTGTTTCCAAATTCTGAGCCAACCAATATGGAGGAAGCTTTCTCTTTATACCCTTTGGTATCTTTGCCTTCCAAATAAGGATCAGACTTCTGGACCTTTTGTGGGCTTTGCAAAAAGCCTTTGTATTGGGATGGGAGATGTGAGACTACACCTAAAGGTCTGGCCTGGCACCAGTGCTGATAACCCTCTCCTGGGGTTGTGTATGGTTCATGATTTATGGCCTCTGTAAAATGTGAGTATTTAGGTAAATAGATATTGCAAGGATAATTAAGGAAGGGGTAGTGACTAGACTATAGGCTAACAGGAATGTGCATTAGGAATATTGATTAATTAGGTACAGAGTCTCCCCCCTCATCACCATGACAATTCCAGAATGGAACATATTAGTAGCAAGACCCGCCACCTCCCCAACCCGAAGGAGAGGTCACAATTTGGCTCTACAAAGTTCAGAAACATCTACTCTTGGAAACACATAAAATTTTAGGAATTGACTGTCCACAGGTCCCAACTCACTCACGCATTTGCCTGCATCCATTTGTATGTGTCCTTTTGCACGTTTCACAGAAGCATGTCCTAGCCTCCTTTTCTCCACCTGAATGAAACTTGCTTTAGTTCTCACGCCAACTTATTCCTGAATTCTTTCCTGTGAGAGTCAAGAGCCTGAAAATCCCTGAAATAGAACAGGTTGGGTGACAGAAGGTGTGAGAGTCCCTCATTACTCCCTATGTGGCCTCCTCTGATACCATAGGATGGTGGCTTGGTGACCTCTGAGCAGTAACAACAGTCCTTCCCGCCACAGGAACTTACTAGTACAAAGACCAGGAAAAACTTGGTGGACACCAGGAGTCAGACTGTATAAGGAAGTGAAACTGTCCTCGAGACACCTGATCGCACACTGCATTCCATCTGCATTCCAAGCCCAGCAACTCAGTCCCCAAACCCACTGACAAGAGGTTTCCACCAGTGACTGCATATAAAGATGGAACTCCAGCTCCTGGGGTCTGTCATCATCAACCCAATGCCACCTTGGCTCAGTGCTGTGCAGCCCTTCCCTTTGGATATCCCATCCTTTATCCCCTTTCCTCAAATAAATTCAATGTTTCTTTATCCACTGTCTGAGTTGGCTATTTAGCTTCCCTGTGTACCACCATGCTAATCTTTCAGGGACTTTCTTTATTTACACCCATTGGCATTTTCAGATTTCCCAGGTTTTTCAGCACTAAGTCTGGAATACTTAGAAAGCAGCAGAAAACCTTTCAGATTCTTCTTTTATTTGTTCTGCATGTCACATCCAGGTTTTTAGTTGTACTTCATGGGATGAATCAAGAAAAGAATTGAGACAGAATAAAGTTAGGTAGATGGGAGCAGGATCGTGGGAGCAAAAAAGTGAAACCAGGAACCCAGCTGGGTAGAGTTAGTAAGACACCCCAACTGGGAGGGGAAGAAAGGGTGCGCACCAGAGGCATGGACTTTAAAAGACAGACAGTGTGCAGATAACCAGTCAGAAACTAATAAGTATCTATACAAAAAGCACTTCCTTCCTCTTCCTAATCCCCACCCCACCCCAGCCCAGCGCATAATGGATACTTTGCTGCTCCGGGGTGGTGGTGGTGGTGGGGTGGTGCATCCCCCATAGCCTAGGGACTTACAGCTTGTTGGGCCTCCACATGGATAATAGACTTTAATTAGCCTGGATGCTGAACTACTCCTGACTGTACATGGAGAGGGAGCTCTGGACACTGGGCTGCTCCTGAACCCCAGCTGTACCTTTTTGGGACTGGTTTCTCCCAATAAACTTCGGTTCCATTAATTGTTTTTGTCTGCGACTTCATTCTTTGTGTGTTTCTGAGACAAGAACTCGGACTAAAACTGCTGTACTTTTGGTTTCAAAATGGCTACTCCAACTTCCCTGCAATGTACAATACAATATTTGATACATATATTTGAGTACATGTGTGTATTATAAAGTATAACAACATGAATGCTAAATCTTTTAAAATGTTAAATATACAAAGTGAGTTGGACTTTTTTTACTAGAGAAAAAAATGCAAACCACCCTGCTCAATCCAAACTCTCTCTTTGGCTGAAGATCTAAAAAACTTAGGCTTTTTTTTGCACTCTGAAATGTCCTTTGGTTCTGGAGCCTGCTGAGGAAGGAATCTTGGCCCCATGAACTAGTTAGCATGTCTCTGTTGGTTGTTTTTGTTATTTAAAAGCCACCTTTCCTCTGTTCTGAGGTTTCCTGCCTTCCAGCCACAGGTCAACATCAGGAGTGACACAGCCTTCCTGCTGGGAAGACTGTCAAGCTGATGACTCAGGATGACGATAATTAACACTTCATAGCTAGGACTCCCCAGTCACAGGCTGCTTTGACTGGCTCCCCCCTCCATCCTGAGCTTTCTGTCCCGTTGTCTTTCTCTTGGGTCCTTTCTCACTCTCTGGGGTAGCTTGCTGTGTCTATCACTCCATTTTCTGCCTATATTATGAGCATCAGTTGTCTGGGACAGGCATGCCAACAGCTTGTTTTATTCAAAAGAAACAGGACAGGTATGCAGGGAACAGAATATACTGACAGAGCTGGGAACCCTGATCCGGAGACAGGACCTGATAACCCACTGAAGCATTACCTGGAGGGCACACACCTCTCCTTCCACCCCAGAGAGAGGTTTGGTAGCACATGGATTTTCCCTTCACTCTTCTAGACCCTTTTCCTTTCTCCTGGCAGCACTCACAGAGCTTCAGGAAGTGACAGGGTGCAGGAACTGGATCTCATGCTGTTATTGAACAGATGAGAGTCCCTGAGATCTAGAGCTATTTCTTCCTTAACAAGCAGTGGGAGCCTTATAGTTCCCAGCATGCTGGATGGCTCCAGAGAGGTTGAGCAGCATGGGGTGTGTGTTCTGTCTACAATACACTATTTAGGTTGATTGTGGGAAAAGATTTAAACAACTCTCACAAAGAATAAAGGGGTGCAGCTGCAATATCTTACCTACTGAGTAACAGCTGGCTCTTAACCCTCAGGCTCGGGGACTGCTTCTTCCGCATGGTGGAGAGCAATTGCTCTGTCGGGGGAGGAGCCTGGCTCTGGTCCATGCCCTTCCTGGCAGCCACATTGAACCCATCGTTTTTGTCATTGAGCTTTAGTTTTCTTGTAGATAAGATGGGTAAGGATAATTATTTTACAAATGACTATTTATCAAAGGAATTACTTATAATTTTTGTGGTGTAATAAAGGCATCATGAAAATAAGGTTATCTGGGATTTGCTATAGAATATTCTAATGAAAAAGAAAAAGGGAAGTAGAAGACAAATGAAAACAGGATTGGCAAAATGATAATTGTTTAAAGAGGAAGCTTATTTTGGGGTCTGTTACAGTCTACTCTGCTTTTGCGTTTGAAATTTTTATAATTAATAATTAAAAGAGTAAGGCCCATTTTACATTCCAATAGGATTAACAGGATAATAGGAATATCCTTTTGGAAATAGCATCTTACTATAGAAGAGGTTGTCTCTACATTGGGGCTCTAACTGAATAACTGTGAGGATGCACCTCTCTCCTTAGTCAAATATAGCTGTAAGAATTGTAACATATCCAGGCAAATCCATAGAGGAGGCCATCTTCACTGCCTCTGTCACCAGCTCTCTAAATGAAGGGAAGGTCAACATCCTTTTGTGTATTCACCCCAGACAGGTTTCAGCTGCTTCTCACTCTTTTTCCTGTGTGAGGGGTCCTCTGCTACAAGTTTGTGGTGGACTGTCATTTCCTTTTAGATCTCTGGCCTCCTCTGCCTGGGGGAGATTTTTCAGTTCCCTTCTCTCCTTGCCTTTGTCCTCACATTCAGGAGAGGCAGAGCAGGTGGACAAAAAGATACCCAGTCACAGACAGCTAGGTCAGGTCAAGGGTAAGGGCAAAGGCCAGCTAACTTTTAAGAGGTGAGGTCCCAGGGCTGCTGTCAGGCAGGGGGCAGGTTGGTCAGCATCACTGTTTTTTAGCTCTAGGAGAGCACCATGCTGGGTGCTGCTTCTGAATCGATGACAAACACCAAACCCTGCCCCAAGGAACTTACCATGTCCAGTGCAGGAGAAAGGTAAACAGATGGTTATTAAATGAATTAAACTCCAGAGATAAACTTATGTAGAATGGATTAATAGAGTCTCAGAGAAGATGCCCTAACCTTGCCTCTGGCACTTAGATGGTGGGCTGGATGGGGAACTGTGTGATTGGGGCAGCTTCCCAGAAAAAGTGACTCCTAAAGTCTGTGTTGAAAGATGAGTAGTTGGCGGGAAGCATAAACCTATGCCATAGTATAGATTTGAAGGGGTACCTAAGTGGACAGACATTCTTCTTCCTTCTCTTGTTCCGTAGCCCTTCTCTTGGAAGATCTCTGCAATCAAGTTTCAAATCCCCATATCAGTCAACAAGAGGATTAACTCACTTGATTCAACTCGATGAAACTTAACCAGAGATTGTTAGCAAGAGACAAATTATTGTCGAATCACAAAAGAGTACAGATTGGTTTGCAGAAAAAGAAAAGAATGAATTTTTCACATGGATCACGAAAGGACTGGATAGTGCTGGGACCATACACACCCTGGCTGGATCGCTGGACCATACTACCCACCCAGGATGAAGGATATTTTCAAACATTTTAGGTTCTTTTTGTTATTTTCTCCCACTAGCAAAAAAAACAAACACATTTGTTTTCCAGGCCAATGTAGTGCCTGTCACTTCTATTTCCTGTGTTAATTTTGAATGATGGAGTCTGATGTTTCTCTTCATTATAATAATCTTCCTTTCACTCTGGGGTCTATTATCTTGTCCACATTAGCAATGTTAGTTTATTATTCATAAGTTTTAGAAATCACAAACAGAAGAGAGTCATTAAAACATTAACATTTACTATGAAAATATGGCTCTTGCTCATTATTGTGCATTGGGCACAGTAGATGCCTTTACTTTCTGTTTCCAAGAGATCTGTCCTTGAGCGTCCTTCCTTTCTATCTATACGCCCAACCAGGATGGTCTAATCTACTCCTCACCTTCAATTTTGTTGATGTCTCCCAATTAACAGGTCTCTCACTTTCACCAAGCTCTTGAGTTCCAGACCTATCTACTCAACTGATATTAGACATCTCCATTAGTATATTCCATGGCTCCCCAAGCTTATCTTTGCCATTTCAAAGTTGCTCCATTTTTTATATTTGTCCATTTCCAGCAATGTTGGGCTGCTCCTGGTATCTTGCTTCCCTCTCTATACCCTTCTAGTCCTATACCAAGGCTGTCCACACACTTCAGAATGGAGCGACTTTCACTCGGGCCAAACATGTCTCTCTTACTTCCACTTTCTGACACTCATCTCTCACCTCTTAAATCAATTTGCTGCCACTGCTTCCAAAGCAATTCCTTTAAAATTTTGTATCAGTTAGTCTTAAATAAACCCATTGTCTCCCCACTGCTTCAGGGTAGATGCAAATTCTTTACCCATATGCAAAGCCTTTCACACTCAGGCACCAATCCAGCTTTCAGACACATATCTCTCCTTCCCTCCCAGGAAGTCAATAGAGTCCTTACCCTTCTGAATGGATGACAAACACCAAACCTTGTCCCAAGGAACTCACCCCTTCCACCTTTATTGATTTTTCTCTTGGGAATAGTCGAATTCTTCCTCTCAGTTTGTCCCTTATAAGAAGAAAAATTACATTAGACAGTCCTCAGGACTCCTGTCTATTTCATTCTTTCATTTATTCAAAAATTCACCATATTTACTGAGCATTTGCTACATGTCAGGCATAGTTCTAGGCAGCAGAGCTATAGTGGTTAGCAGAACATAAAATCCCTGTCCACTTGGATCTCACATTAATAGCGAAAAGGGTTGGGAGAGGGGAGGCAAGAAAAAACAAATACAAAAATAAGTGATGTTTTAGATTGTGATGAGTGTCATGCCCACAAAATAAATGTTGAATTTAAAATTAAGTAAAGCATAAATACGATTTTAAAATAAAATTATTCTCTGCATATTTACATATTTTCCTTTGAGTTTCGAAGTAAAACTCAATGGGCCATCATTTCAGAGGCGGGGGGCTGTCCAAGGCCTGAGGTGACTTCCATGTCCACCATCAGGCAGGGACTCTTTTCTCTTTCCTCAACTACGTTTTGACCACAGGAGGAAAGGAAGGAAGAGAAACAGCTCAACAAGACTGATTCTGGAAAGGCTGAGCTCTGCTTCTTTCTGCATCTCCCAGACAGCTGTTGCGATGTCAGCCCTCTCACAAGCAGTGAGAAAACAAGGTTTGTAGTGGTGAGAAACTGCTTTTTTTAATCTCTTCAAGTTTCACTCCAAATAGAAGGAAAAATTATCTTACATGATAATAGCAAATTGAATCCAATAATTGATTGAGCTTAGTGCTGTGTTTTATATACATTATCTTATTTAATTCTCAGAACAAACTTATGAGGTAGGTACTATTAATACCAGTATTTTCATTTAATCGATGGAAAAAATACTAAGGCTCAGATAAGAGTTCATGTGGTCACTTCCAGCAATGAATACACCATCTTATGACACATGAGTGATAATTTCTTAGAGAAAATACTTACATTTTGAACCATTTGTTTATGTCATACTTCTAAAATTAAATTTATAATTTGTACAACACCTATTTTCAATTTAATACAGCTTATGAAGTGTTTATAAGACTTGCACTTGTTTCTGAGCACTTATTTACTTCATTGGTGACTTTTACACAGTTTTTGAGTATTTGTTTGCTTAAAGCTGTAGAAGTTTTTAAAACTGTAAACATGGTTAATGATGTAAAAGACTGAAAACCTGTAGAGAAAATGCTTACAAAATAGTAGAAACCCAAATCAGTAAAGAACACCGAAGAAGAGAAAGAAAAACCAGAAATGAGGCAAGAAGAGAAAATGACATAAAACTTATGCAAGTTCCAGGTGAGGACAACCAATAGGCAATGAGCCAGGAAGAGACCTGACTGAGGGAAGATAGACTTGAAATATGAGACCACAGCATGAAACATCAAGAACAAAAGCAGAACTGCTGCTGTGTTCAGTGGTTAGAACTTCGGCCTACTCATCGAAAGATCTCAAGTTTGATTCTTGGTCAAGGACACGTACCTAGTTTGCAGGTTCAATCCCCCGTCCTGGACAGGGTTGTGTGTAGGAGGTAACCACTCAATGTGTCTCTCTCACATAATGTTTTGATGTTTCTCTCTTCCTTCCTCCATCCCTTCTTTCTCCACTCCTTTCCATTCTAAGATAATTGTAATACTATCAATAATAAAAAATATATTAAAAAAGAAGAGATACAGCCCAAACATAAATAAATAAATAAATAGATAAATAGATAAATAAATAAATAAATAAATAAATAAATAAATAAAATGGGAAAATATCCTCAAGTGAGAATTAACAACAAAAGAACATAAGCAAACGTGTTGTGGACACTCACTGGAGGCCATCATGAGAGAAAGGCTTCACTCAGGCCTGCTTTGAGAACACTTGAGAACTCTTTACGCATGAAGCAACCAGAACTATAGCAATCATGTTCAAGTCCCCTTAGCACTGGTTTCATGTCAAAGACACCACACTGGTCCTTAGATTCTTTCAATGTGTGATCTTAGTAAAGCATGATTGTTTATTGCTCTTGCAATGAAATAGATGAACATAAATTAGATGCATGAATTCTTTATCAATACCTGCTCAACCACCATATGTAATGGATCATGGCCGAGAGTTTTCCACCTGCCTTTGACTAGATGCCTTGAACCTTTAGGTTCATGTGCAGGGTTTGAAGTTGAGAGTCCTCTGCTTGTGTGATTATTTCAATCTGTTTGCTAAGACGCTTGCCGTCCAAGTTAAACTTAGTCAGCCTGATTGAATAACTTCTCACCTCTGCAATTCAGATTACTGGCAAGATTAGTTAACTTTGTAAGTTATGTGTGTGTGTGTGTGTGTGCTTTGTACAAATATTCTTGTTACAGAAAAAAAAATCACAAATTTGCCATCATTGAAGCTTTCTGATTTTTGCTACCTACATACAAATCTATTTTTTAAGTTTAATTTTGCAAAGAAAAAAGCATTCTTCTTGATAAGGATGCATTACAAGGCACCCACAGTGATTTAAAATAAAATAAAGCATCTACTTCAAAAGGGAGTGATATTGTATTAGTAATATTAAACATTTAAAAAATTTGAAGGTGTCTGCTGAGTCATGTCATCCTGAAAGGTGACAAGGTAGCATAAAGCACTTCTAGACCATTGTGTGGGTACCCTGCCCATACTCCACTTGGAGTGCACAGACCTGACCTTCAGCTGTTAGCATCTCCATCTCTTTGCCTGAGGGCTTCTCTAACAAGTGGAGATCACTTTATCTTCCCAAAGCAGGTAGAAGTTCTGGAGACAAAAACACTCCTGGGATTAGCTTTCAACCAACCACCAATAGAAAGTGGTATATAAATAGTCTAGCTTCCTTGCAGCTTGTGTGAAATTACTCTGAGGAGACTGGCTCCCAGAGTCCCAGCAGTATTTTATTCACTTACTCACAGTGATAACCTGCCTGAAAACACATGCTTTCTCTCCTTCTCTCACTTCTCCCTATTTCATTGGCCTCTCCTTCATCTGGTAACTAAACTACCTGTACTCAAATCCTCATATAGTGGGTCAACTTCTGGAGGAACAAAAATGAAGACAAAGTAAATGTCTCAGATATTAATATTTAACCTGGATTCTAAATATTTCTAGTTCTTATGGACCTGTAGACCTAAGCAATTCCCAATATCCTCAATCTTGGGCAAAATTATTGATTGAAGTGGTCACTGTAAGTAAAATTTAACTGTGTCTATTTGAACACTTCCATGTTTTCTTACTGAGCAATTCCTTCAGTAAGTATCTCTGAGTACTGACAATTACCATTGTGCTACCTGAAGTCTTAACTAATATTGCACTAACCATTAGGACAAAAAAATTCTGAATAGCACAAAGTGGCTTTGTACTTAGCAGGAAGTGATAATGGTTGTGCAGGACCTCTTTCTCTCTTTCCCTCTCCACAGCCTCCTCTCTCTCAACAGAACCCCAAGCCCCGATACTTTCAGACTGGGCAAAACGTATCACAGAGTCTGGAATCTGGCTTCTGGAGTAACCGCTGACACACAGGAAAATATAGGGTGTACTCTCCCGGGGGTATTAGAGTTTGACCAAGAGTCCACATACCCTTCCCGAGAAGTCCTGACTGCCCAGTGAACATGCTCTAGAGCCACTATTGTGACTTTAGCTTGTGCAATGCAACCTCACTTCCCTTTTGTCCTGTGTCCCCATACATTCGGCTTTCACCTCTTGCACCAGTGTCAATAACTTATTCTTGCCTCAGGCTTAGCTCTGAGAGGATTTAAAAACTGTGATGATGATCAAATTCCTTTGTATTTTTTTAATGTCTATTTTAGGCATGAATTCTGTGTTTTGTCTCCAGAATTAACTTGCATCCAGACTATTCTTTGCTTCTGGACCATTCATTTGGATTCTGTTTGCAGTATTTGGATTAAAGTATGTTTGGAAGGCACTTTAAAGACCTTAAGAAGATTGTAGCAATTCTGATTTTTAAAAGTTTGTATTCCTTTGGTCAAGCATTGCCTAGAAGACTGTGAGATCCAGAGCAGTTTGCCAGTTGACTTTTGACACTACTTGGTTATTTGCTGATTTAATGGGAGCCCATTTGGGAACTTCAGTTTCAAGTGTAAAGTGATTTGCAAATGGAATACTCAAATTCATTGTGAGAGGCTCATTTTGTGATTGTGAGGCTTAAATTTTTTAAAATATAAAGTGACATATACACACACAGGGTTGTTATTGGCATCATGATATGTGGCATAATTGTTTTCTAATGCACAGTAAATCCTTAACACATCATATTGTCTCAGCAACATGAGAAGTCCGAAAAGTAGGCCCAGGGGCTGACTTTGAAAATGAGCATCTCCTCCTTTAATCCTTTAGATGCCTTTTGCTCTGCTTTTAGACATCACTCAAGGTGAGATTGCTACCACTTCAATTCCTTCACTTATCTAGTCATGGTCATCCTGCTGACCAAGGCCCTATCTGGCCTCTGGACCAGGCATCTTTATTCTCCAATCAGGCCCTTATTACTTGTTTGGAATCAAATAGTCCTTATTTTATGAAATGATGGTAACAATGGAGGACAGATTTTATTTGTTTCTCTAATAAAAATTAAAAATTGCCAATCCCTACACAGTCTTTCATTTTTTTAATAAATATTTAAAAATATCTATATTTTTTTATTGATTTCAGAGAGGAAGGGAGAGGGAGAAAGACATAGAAAGATCAATGATGAAAGGATCATTGATCAGTTGCCTCTTGCACACTCCACACTGGGAATCGAGCCGACAGCTCAGACATGGGCCCTGACCAGGAATCAAACCATTACTTCCTGGTTCTTAGGTCAATGCCCAACCACTGAGCCATGCCAGCTGGGCTTAAATGAATATTTTATAATTGTATGTTAGTGTCTGGGCAACACAGCTCTGACTTTCTTCTGGAAACAATGCCTCTGGTATTGGTTTCCACTGCCAACCACCTGTTTGGCTATCCATACCCAGTTAAGGTTTGTGATGAGCAAGCTTCCTATAGTTGGTTAAAGATTCATCATTTGGTGAGAGGCATATAGTTTGAATTCCCACTGCTTGGAGTGGTTTGTAGTCTCTCTTCAAGGAAGGTGTCTGCCTTCAAGATTCAATGATTTGAATCATTCTAACCAAAAGCTCTTTCTACAGCTTGTGCCTGAAAGACCTGCTATTATAGAGTTCTTTCCTTGGATTAAATTATTCTGTTTCATGAAGTAAAAATATAAGATACAAGAGCAACATAATGTTCAACCTACATCTTAAAAATTTGAGAAGACCTTGAACGCTGAGCAATGAGTATAAATGTCAGCAGAACTTAGGACAGGTGAGTAATGATGTAAGGTTCCACACTAGAAGTAAAGAAAAGTTGACATTTAACTCTTACACAGTCCTATTCTGTACATAGTCTTGTATTCTGCACCAAGTAAGGATGAAAGGAAGAGCGAGTTCTACAAAGGGAAATGAGGCTGGCAGACCCCACCTCTGCAGGATGGTGGCCTTCAGAGCCCAGGGCCTGGAGATGATGCTGACTTAGAAAGGTGTCCCCTCGGTCCAGCCCCAGGGGATGAGTGCCTCCATTAGGACAATTTCCGCTCCAGAACAAACATGATATCAAGAGGCTGCCATCCTTCCCATAGGAAGAGGCTTGCTCATGCTTAAGGGATGTTAACACACAAACATCACCAAAAGATGCACATTCCTAGATCCATAAACTCTTCTTTCTCCACCCTATTTTCCATCCTGTAAGTTTTCAAACAGAAAAAAGTTTAAAAAGTACTTTTTATTTTATTTTTTAAAATATATTTTTATTGATTTCAGAGAGGAAAGGAGAGAGGGAGAGAGATAGAAACATCAATGATGAGAGAGAAATGTTGATTGGCTGAATCCTGCATGCCCCCCACTGAGGATGGAGCCCGCAACCCAGGCATGTGCCCTTGCCCGGAATCAAACCTGGGACCCTTCAGTCCACAGGTCATTGCTCTATCCACTGAGCCAAACCAGCTAAGGCTATAAAATACTTTTTAAGTAGTATAATGAACACCCATGTGTTCTTCACTTAGGTTGAACCTAGAACAAGCCTCCCTCCAGAACAAGCCTCACCTCGATTTAACAATTAACAGATTTGTCACATTTCCTCTCTCTGACTCTCACACTCTCTCGTTATTGGAAAATTAACAGCATACATCATAATGCTTTACTCCTGTTACTTCAGCACACATCCCTGAGAGGAAAATTAACAATAATTCCATAGTATCACCCAAGAATCAGCCATATTTCAATGTCTCCAATTGTCTCCAACTTCTTTGAAGGCTAGTCTCCTTTATTTTATTGAACAAGAATCTAATTGAGATTTGCATCTTGGTTTGGGGTTTTATG
>PVJC01025618.1:0-26857 GCA_004026665.1 Murina feae | reverse complement strand
GTGGTCCCTCACTAACCCTCCTGCCAGCCTGGTAGCCCCTAACTGCCCCCCTTTGGCCTGGTCACCCCTCATGGACTCCCTGCTGGCCTGGTTTCCCCCAACTGCCCTCTGCCAGCCTAATCACCCCTCACTGACCACCTCTGCCAGCCTAAATGCCCCCAACTGCCCCCTCTGTCGGCCTGGTCACCCACAACTGCCCTCCCACCCCGCTGGCCTGGTTGCCCCACACAGCCTGCTGTTCAGTCATTTGGTCATCCCTCACTCACCCCCTTGTCAGCCTGGTCATAGGCAGCCATCTTGGGAGGGCATGAGGGTTAATTTGCATATTACCTCTTTATTATATAGGATAATTCCATCACTCTAAAATGACCATTGTTGATGCTTTTATGTACTGCCCTCAAGCCTTTGTTTTTACTCACATATACAAATTGAAATCACATTGCACATAATTACATAACTTGCTATTTTCACTTAACAATATATATCACGAGTTTTTGATTATCATCTGAGCTTCAACATTTTATTAATATTGTTTCACCTATTTCTCCACTTATACTGGGTAAGTGAAGGAAAGCATTAGAGTGTTTGAAAACAATTTTCTGATATCTTTCAATTTATCTGTAAGTATTTAAGAATATAGCTCTAAGAATTAAGAGATTTAAAAAAAAACCCTAACCATAAACCCATTGTCACCCTACCAAAATGAATACATAATTAGCACATCATAATCCCTTAATATCGACTAAAATAAAGCCCATTATAAATGCAGCCTGTGGTCTCAGAAATGACTTTTATTCACATCATGATCTAAACAAGGTACGCAAATTGTCTTTTGTTGATTTGTCTCCCGAGACTCTTTAATATATAATAATGTTCCTTTCTTTATTTTTCTCTATGACATTTATTTATGTAAAGAATGATTCATTTGTTCTGAAGAATTTCTCACATGCTGAATTTTAGTAATTGCCTCTTTATAGTTTCATATAGCTTATTTTTCTATCCCCCTGTGCTTCCTATAAAGTGGTAATTGGATGTAAGACAGTTTTTCCTAAAGAATTTTCTTTCCAAAATGTTAGCCACAGCTACATTGAATACTACTTCAAATGTAGGTAGGATGAACTTTTATTTAATTTAAATCTAATTATAAGTAAACATGTGGCTACTGATAATCATGTTATATTTTAGAGAAAGGGCTTGAATATATTCATATTTTTTTTTTCTTAAAAGCCATTCTAATGGGTATGAGGTAGTATCTCATTGTGGTATTTATTTACATTTCCCTAATAACTAATTTTGTTGAGCATCTTATCATCTTATTATGGCTCTTATTGGTCATTGTATGTCTTCTTTGGAAAAATGTTTATTTCAAGTGCTTTGTCCATTTTTAAATTGTCTTTTTTGTTGTTGAATTTAAGAAGTTCTCTACATATATTGGATACTAATCTCTCATTAGATATGTGATTTATTAAAAAAAAATTCTCGTACTATTGTTGTCTTTCTTTTTACTGCTAATACTGTTGACTTCACATAAGTTTTTAATTTTTATGAAGTTTAGTTTGTCTATTTTTTCCTTTCATTGACTGTGATTTTGGTATCAGATCTATGAAATCATTATGAAATCCAAAGTCATGAAGACTTCCCTTATGTTTTCTTCTAAGAGTTTCATAGTTTTAGCTCTTATGTTTAAGAATTTGAGCCATTTTGAGTTAAATTTTATTGTTGAAAGGACTGCCTTTTCCCTATTGAATTGTCTTGGCATTCTTGTTGAAAGCTTGAAAGCCATTTGACCATATATGCAAGGGTTATTTCTGGGCTCTCTGTTTTATTGCATTGGTTTATATGTCTGTCTCACACTGTTTTGTTTTGTTTTCTATAGCTTTGAATAGAAACCACAACTTACAATGAAAAATTTAAGCACAGCCCATTTCTACCAGATCCACCTACTGTCCCAAATGTATGGTTACCTGGTTGAGGTTGTGTTTGTCAGCTTTTCCTACTGAAAAGTTACTCCCCCCTTTGCCATGTTGTTGTCCTTGGAAGGAAGTTACTATGCCCAGCTCAAGTTTAAGGAGTGGGGCGTCATGCTTCTTTTACCCAAGGACAATGGATCTACATAAATTATTTGGAATTCTTTTGCATGAGAGATTTGTTCTCACCTCACTTATTTATTCACCTAACCATTTATATCAATACTAGGGGCCCAGTGCACAAAAATTTGTGCACTCAGGGGGGTCCCTCAGCCCAACCTGTGCCCTCTTGCAGTCTGGGACCCCTCTGGGGATGTCCACCTGCTGGCGTGCCTGTTCAGCCTGGGTGAGGAGCTGGTGGCTGTTTTCAGGCTGGCCAAGCCCCCCAGTGTGGACCCTCACCCCATTGGGGTGTGGCCAGCCTGGGTGATGGGCTGAGGGCCATTTTCAGGCTGCCCAAAGCTCCTTCAGATTTTGGGTCCCTGCTGGGGTACCTGGCCAGCCTGGGTGAGGGGCTGAGGGCCGTTTGGAGGCTGGCCAAGCTCCCCAGTGGGGTCCCTCACTGAGGGCTGTTTTCAGGCTTTCAGGCTGCCCACAGCTCTCGTTGATCTAATGTCCCAGCAAGGCTGGCTGGAAGCAGGTTTCTGGGGTTTATTTATCTTCTATAATTGATACACTGTTCCTTTAAGCCGAGGCCTAGGCAGGTAACAAACCCTTCTGTTAGCTTCAGCTCATGGCTTCTAAAATTGAGACAATGTTGCAAATATGTTGTTGCCTGGAGCCAAGAGAAGCCCAGGTGGCCAGCAAACAGTTTTACTCCTGCTGCAACGGAAGCTGCCTGTTTACTCTAGCTCCATGACTGCCGGCCTCCATCTTGGCTGGGTTAATTTGCATACAGCCACTCTGATTGGCTGGTGGGCGTGGCTTAGGCATCCCAAAGAAATGGTCAATTTAAATATTATGCTTTTATTAGATTAAATGGACTCATGGGTATTTATTTTACATCTTGGGTTAAATTCCAATTCTTTCTTTCTCTTTTTTTCTCCCTATCTTTCTTTTCTGTTTCTTTTTCTTTCTCGAAATATTTTAGCTTTGGGCATTGGGAGTGCTTTCAATTGGCTCTTGTGTCCCTTTGACATGGCCCATCATTTCATGGGTATTTTTTTAGTACTTTATTTTCCGATGCTACAAGGTACTCCAGGCTCATCTTGTATATTCCATTTCTCTAAAAATCCCTGGTTCCTTTTATTAGAGAAACCAAGACCTGGATACAAGGTGTGCTCATTGCTACTAGTGCCTTAGATTATAGAGCAAGGAAATAGATATCCCTCAGATAACAGAGAAAGGAAACATATGTGTACATTCTAACATGTGTATATACATACACCTATGAATATTCCTACATGTAACAATTTGTGTCCGTATTAAGATAATCACAAGCTCATATCTAACTCCAAACAATTAGTACATGGATAATTGCAGCCTCCTCTCCTTGGCTATCTGTAAATTCTCCTCAAGAATCTTTTTGATTCACCATTTTCTCCAGGTTCACAATGGAGTCCTGCCTGATCTCTTTCCTAATTTGCTACCTACAAAATGCCAAAGAGAAATCATGATGACTTTCTATTTGGTGTAGTCACTGCTCAAGTCCTGAGCTATTTGGTACAGGTTTCACAAGGCAATGATTGTTAGTGTTTGGTTGATTCCATGTGATCTGTTTACAGCCTCTCCAGTGGCCCATCCATGTCTCCAACCCCCAAGGGATGTTGATAACAATGCTTTGTTTGGAAGCACTACATTGATTGCTTTGACACTACTCTAATTTTTGAAGAAAAAAATTTTCTTTGTGTGTTATCTGTGGTTCAACCTGTGGATGAAGGTCAGACACCAGTGATCATATTTTTATCATAACCAAAGACTACATATATCACATATGTCATTAGGCTTAAAGCACAATAGTTTCAGGTTACATTCTTTGTGTACAAGTATCCAGACACCTGTCCCCTCTGGGATGGGCTGCATTAAGGGTCAAGAATTCAAAAAGAATCTCCTCTGTAATGGCCAAGCTTAAAGTGATCCAAAGTAAAAGGCAAATGTGTGCTGATGAAATATTAGTTCACTGACTTTGTAAGTGGTATCACAAGGTTGGACATATTTCCAGATTGATTCTGAAAATATGGACGTGGGAAAATGGTCCTACTTTAAACTGACATTATTGGTTGGATTTCTAGTTCTCATGGTTTAGGTTTGTTGTTTCATTTTTTTTTATTTTGTTTTGTTTTCTGTTATTTGCCTGTCAGCCAGTTAATCACAGCAGCTACTGGCTTCCTACTTCCTAACTGCTTTTCTTCATTTTTTTTAGCATATTATTACCTTTACCAGATCCCCTCCCACCCCCGATGTTTATCTCTACTTCACCTATGTCTCATTTTCTGGTCTTTCTGATGAATAGTGACTTTCTTCTCTTTCCTCATAATTAATTCTACTCTTTAAGTAAGAACAGCTTTCACAGTCCAAAGGTGCAAGTGGCTAAGTACTTATCATTCCAGCTGCTTTGCCTAGTTTGGAAAAATTTTATGCTGCCTAATCCTCTGCTTTGTTGCAACATACCATGTGGCTTTTGCTAATGTTGAAAGTAACAATGTGTTTTTAATCTAATTTACTAATGTGAAACAGCTTTCTTCTGAATCACAGTGGTGTAACCATTGACAACGAAGGCTTTGGCTCATGTTGAGTGTGAATGTGTAGGATCAGGAAATAAAATTTTCCAGTATCTCACTACCCCAATTTAATTTTCATCAATCTTTGTGAATTAATTAGCAAGTAGTAAGTGATACTGTATCAGTAAATGCTTGTAAATAATTATGTGGTTTCTTTGAATGTTTATCATCCCAAAGCCGTGTCATTGAGTGCTGGAAACTGATTGTTTTCACCAACCTCTGAAAGGACAGAGCTATGCACCCATTAAGTTGAAACATTGTTAGTTAAAGCAAACCCCCACCTGTTAATTACATATAAATTCTTGCTGCCTGTTTGTTGTTGGAATTTCCTGCCCTAAGGATATGGGTGTTTTTCCAAGAGACTCAATAAAAGACTGGTGAAACCCAGGCACCAGCGAGCAGTCTCATCCACTAGAGGTAGACTCCACACTGGTCCCCCAGTTTCCAAATTGATTCTCTTCTAGTCTCTCTCTCTTCATTTTGTGTGCGGCCTCCTCCAGAACTCTAACCCTGAATAGGAACCCTGAACCACGCTGGACGTGTAAGGGGCTCCCACAGTTGAGTTCAAAGAGGCTTTCATTGTTGCTCTCACTTCTTTTATTGGATTATTTCTAAACTTTGTGTACACAGAGCAAGTAGTTGTTGAAACCATTCTTCCATACTCCTTATCACTCTCATTCTAACAACTGGCATTACCTTCTATTCACCTGACAAGCATTCCCCTACTAGATCTTTGTTTTAAGCTTATTTTCAGGATAGAAGTGTCTTATATTCTTTCTAAGTTAGTCCCCTTTATCTCTACTCTTCCTGTCATGAGCAACGCCTCCCTTTAAAGACATCTATCACACTTCTCCTTTCTTTTCTGCTTTGAAATAAGATCAAGTCTCCCCAGGCTTCAAAACAAAAAAAAACAAAAACAAAAAAAGCCAAAAACAAACCCAAAAGCGTGACTATTGTGAACATTCAGGCTACATCTTATACTCCTGTGTTCCTTGCCATTTTCTGTTCCTCAACACCCATTATTAGCATCCTGAAATCTGGCATTTCTCCCTTTGCGGGACTGAAAAAGCTTCTGCAGAAGTCACCAATGGCCTCGTCACCAATTTCATGACATCCTGACTGCTTATTATCTTTGCCTTAACATCGTCAGCATGAGCTTTTCCCTTTGAAACTCATCTCTTGGTTGGTTTCCATGACACAGTAATGTAGTGTTCCTTTTCCTTCATTGTTTTCCTCTTTCCAATTTCTTTTTCTAATCTCCATAACTATGGCTATTCACAAAATTAGTCCTCTTTAATTCTGTTCTCCTTTATCCTCTATACTTTTTCCTACATTAAAGTTCACCCACATTAACAATTTAACCATGGGGACGATTTAAGGTCTCTATCTACTCAAGTTCTATCTCCTGAGTTCCAGTCCGGATTATATACTAGTCATTTTCATTTAGTTGTACCCCTTGACCTCAGACCCTGTATGTCTCAAGTAGAATTCATTTTCTTCCTCTATCTCTTAAATTGGCTCATTTTCCTATTTCTATATTTCTGTCAGTATTTTTATCAGTTGCTAGATGCATAGGCTATCCAACAGCTCAGATATTTGTGTGTCTTCATTTCTCTTTCTGCCCATATAAATCACATATCTTCAATAATATGGCTTCCACTAAAAATCAAAAATTGTTTTCCCATGCCTGGATTATTGCTAATCAAGAGCCCTTTTCTCCACTTCTCCCTACATTAAAATGTACTTGCAAACTGATTTGATTCTAATTTACTTAAAACAACACTTTATTCCAGAACCAGGACCAATGCATGGCTTCTTTATTACCTGTGCAAGAGAGACATAAGTATTAAGGACTTTGAATAACAAGATAAAAATCGTTGGAAGACTTTTAAGGGTTTTTCATTGGGAAACTATATAAAAAGATAATAAAGAAGAATAAAGAAAAGTAATTTGCTTTTATTATATTGTGGTGAACAGGTTAGTAGGGTTGACTCTAAAGGCAGGAATATCATTTTGGAGTTTTTGCAGTAATTGGCAAATGAAATGATGGCTAAGAATTTCAAAGGACAAGGTGGTAGGATCAACTTAAGAAAGACTAGAAGGAGAAACCATCAAGTGTCAGGGATTGATTGATTGGAGTGAAGGTAAGGGAAATGGAAAAACTAGGAATAACTGCTAGTTTTAATGGTGGTAATTTGTAGGATGGTGAAAAAAATTAAATTTATTAAGAATGTAATAAAATACAACTGTTTGGGGATAGAGAAAGCTTATGATTTCCATTTGAAAAATAGTGTGTTGATGATATGTAAATATATGTTAAACAGGAAAGTTGAGGTATGCTAGACATTTTAAACATAGGATGTCTTCTCTGAACTATTTTCATGATTTTTTCTGAAAGAAGACATGATGGAGCCACATATGAGCCAAAGTCCTCCATGCAGCAAGGTAACCTGCCTCTTCGGAGTAAGTAGGGACTGAAAATTTCAATCATGCATCAGGTTCAGAAAGAGTAACCACAGACATTAATCAATTATCAAAATTATGATAAATATGAAAAATACTCCTATACACATGACAATACTGTATCTTGTTCTGGAATAAATCAAGGAAGTGAGGGAAATAAATAACTTGTTCATTTATTCTCGTTATCCATGTTCCAAGAAAAGTCAGTCAATGTTTTTTTTAAAGATGTTCACACTCACCACCCTTTCCACCCACAAATTTATTCATTATTCCCCCTATTCACTTTATCTTCATTTTGGGGATAGAGTGAGGATTTAAATCATGACCTTTTGTTGATTTTAAGGCAATGCTTTTGTTAAGGAAAACAATCTCTCTCCCTTTCTCTCTCTCATTCTCTCTCTCTCTCTCTTTCTCTCATACACACACACACACACACACACACACACACACACACACACACACACACACCCCTATTGTCTCCAAATGCAGAGCACTCATCTGACTTTAGGTACTAGTTTAAAAATTATTGTTTCAAAAGTAAAATTTAACCCACAGTCAACATCACACTCTAGGCAAAAAAAAAACTAAAAGTATTTCTCTTAAGAGCAGGAACAAGACAGGGATGTCCACTTTCACTACTTTTATTCAAGATATTATGGGAAGTAATAGCCACAGTGATCAGACAAGAAGAAAAAAATAACGAGCATCTAAATCAGAAAGGTGAGAGTAAAACTGTCGTCACCAAAGACATGATATTGTACAAAGAAAACCCTAAAGATTCTACCAAAAAAACTACTATATTGAATAAATGAATTTGGCAAGATATTAAGTTATAAAATTAATATCCAGAAATTGCTGACATTTTTATGCACCAATAATGAACTATCAGAAAGAATTATTTTTAAAAAATTCAATTTACTATTGCCACATAAATAAGGTATCTAGAAATAAATTTAACCAAGGAGGTAAAAGACACTCAAAAAAATTTTAGATACTGAAGAAAGAGGAACATACAAATAAGTGGAAGTATATACCATGTTCAAGGATAAGAAAAATTAACATTATTAAAATGTCCATACTATCCAAAGCAATCTCCATATTCAATGCCATTCCTACTAAAATATCATGGCATATTTCATAGATCTAGAACAAATATTCCAAAAATTTACATGGAACCAAAAAAGACCCTGAATAGCCTCAGCAATCTTGAAAAAAAAAATAAAGTTGGAGGTATCCCACTACCTGATATCAAACTTTACTACAAGGCCATAGGAATCAGAACAATGTGGTATTGGCACACACACACACACAAAAAGGCTTATAGAATAATAGAATAGAATGGAGCCCATAAATAAAGCCACACCTTATGGTCAATTAATATTTGACAAAGGAGACAAGAACATGCAATGGAGTTAAAGACAGTCTCTTCAATAAATGGTGTCATGAAATTGGACAGATACATGCAAAAAAAAATGAAACTAGATAATCAATTTCCACCATACACAAGAATAAAGTCAAAATGGATTAAAGACTTAAATGTAAGTTGTGAAACCATAAAAATTCTAGAAAAAAACATAGGCAGCAAAATTTCAGACATTTCTCATAGCAATATTTTTGCTGATATATATATATACATATCTCCCATATTCAAAGGCTGTTAAATTGCATTGTTTACCCATATCTTCAGAAAAAAAATCACTTCTACTGTCATGGTAAACAACCTGCATCCCTATTTATCATGGTCTGACCCTCTAACAACTTCAGTGCTAAATTATAGCTAATTTGCCTACAAATGTCAGGTGATTATAATAATCTGGCCACTCAGTGTATAATAGCCTTGAGATATTAATTATTAGATATTAATAATTAAAATTATTTTATTTTATATTTATTCTTTGAAAATTTTATTTCCCAATTTTAATATAAGATCTCGTCTTAATTATATGAGTAATATATGTTTTTGCATGATTACAAAGGATATTTAGGTGCAAAGGCCTTAAACTACACAATTTATCCAAATACTCCTAATAGAACAGTTGTATCAATATTATTGACCTTCTTAAAGAACCATCCTTTGATTTTATTGATTTTTTTCTATTTTGTTTCTGATTTTTATTGTGATGAAAATAAATTATTGATACCTGCTCTGTTCTTTAAGTATAGGTGGCCTTCTCACATACATATAAGTGAGGTCTTGCATTTGAAATTCAATAATAGACTTAAATTATCCTGCTCTCCAATCCTAGGGTACAATCTGATGTGACATATAAATACAAATCTACACTATTAAAAGAGAAACATGCATTTTGGTGTCACTCCGCCACGCTCACCAGCCAATTGGATGAGTATGCAAATTAACCCAACAAAGATGGTGGTTAATTTGCATACATAGACATAGGTGCCCAGCGGCCTGGGTTCCAGGAACATCATCAGCACCCAGGTCACTCTGAGGTAGGCCTCATGTGGGCCCTGAGCAGCATAGGAAGGGTCTGAGCCAGGGGCAGAGCTGGCCATCGGAGCTGCGGGGGCCCCCTGTCCAGGCCTAAAGCCTTGGCCAGAGGTGTTAGGCCTGGGCGGGGGGGCAGAGCCAGTGATCAGAGGGAGATGGGGGTCCCATGCCCAGGCCTGAAACCTGGGCCAGAGGCATCAGGCTTGGGTGGGGGGCAGAGATGGCCATCAGAGGGATATGGGGATCGTCTCTGGCCAAGACGTCAGGCCTGGGCGGGAACTGAGCCAGTGATCGGTGTGAACTACAGAGGAAACACCTTTTCTGATTGTTCATTGGCTAAGATCCCTGTATAACACTGGTAATATTCTTAGTAACTTTGGTAATAAGAATCCAAAAAGGTGACCTAGGGTTTTTCATCACACTCCTGGTGAAAAAACTAAGGTCCACTGCTGGAGGGACTAAGAAATGTCATATCCTGCCCTAGCTGATTTGGCTCAGTGCATAATGCCTCAGCCTGCCAACTGCAGAGTCTGTGTTTAATTCTGACCAAGAGCATGTACCTAGGTTGCAGGCTTCTCCCTGGCTGAGGGGCCTGGTGATGAAATTCGTGCAATGGGGGAGGGGGGAGGTCCCTCACTGCTCATGCAAGAGGCAACAAATCAAAGTGTCCCTCTCACTTTGATGTTTCTCTCTGTCTTTCCCTTCTCTTCCACATTCTCTAGAAATCAATGGAAACATATAAAAAAGGATAAAGAAGATAATAAAGAAATGTCATATCCTATGAAAGACACATCTTGAAAATGCCTAAAGAAAGCTGTGATTTTTTTCATGGTGAAGGGACTGGAGTCTGTGTTGATGAAAATACCTTGGTGGCTGCGGTGACTGGCAGTGGCTACAGCAGCAGGGTCATGGCAGCCCCATGCCTACTCCTGATCAGCCTGGTCGCCTCCCACAAAGGGAGGCCAGACTTTGGCTTAGGCCCACTCCCCAAGGGGAGCAGGCAGTGAGCCTAAGCTGTCAGTAGGACATCCTCTGAGGGGTCCCAGTATTTGAGAGGGGCCAGCTGGCCTCTCCCACCTCTTCTGTAGTCAGACATTCCCTGAGGGCTCCTGAAGTCTCTTCCCCCACTGGCCCTTTCCCAGATGGGCCCACACCACCCTAAACAGGGGCAGGACCAGCCAGCCAATCACCCATAGACTCTCCTCCAGGCTGCTGGCTCCCAGTTGGCCTGAGAGAACCCTCCCCCCCCCAGAGCACAAATTTTCCCAGGCCCCTAGTATCTAAACTAATAAAAGCGTAATATTAAAATTAACTGTCTCTTCGGGATGGGTAAGCCATGTCCACCATACAATCAGAGCGGCTGAATGCAAATTAGCCCAGCCAAGATGGTAGAGGCCGCAGCCCCAGAAAAGCTGCACGCAACGCACAGGCTACAACCACCAGGGGAGGAGCGGGGCTCCGGTGATGAAGGCCTGGAAATAGATCCAGTTGGGGATTACAGGCAGCAGGGCAGCCTCCGGGTTGGAGGAACAAGCCAGCCCCAGCCAGAAGCTGAGGCCTGGAAATAAGTGCAATCGGGGCACACAGCACACATGGAGGCATAGCCTCCGTGTGTGCTCCAATGGATTCCAGGCAGCTGGGCAGCCTCAGGAGCGGAGGGACATCCCCTGAGGGGTCCCAAACTGTCAGAGGGAACAGGCCAGGATGAGGGACCCCCCCCACCCCTGCCAAGTGCACAAATTTTTGTGCACCAGGCCCCTAGTATATATAAAAAGCCAGTGACTGGAATGCAGTAATGACCAGAATGACCATTTGCTATGATGCCCACTGCAGCCAGGGAGCTAGCTAGATTAGGGGTGGGGCCAGCTAGCCAACCTCCCAGGGTCCCTTCCCCCTGCTAGTCCTGCCCTTATGGGCCCACCCCACCCCTATCAGCCCCTGGCTTTTCCCCCAGCCAGCCCTACCCATGATTGCCCTGTCTTATCCCAATAGGGGGCAGAACTGGCCAGCCAACCTCCTGAAGTCCCTTCCCCCACTGGCCCTTTCCCAGATGGGCCCACACCACCCTAAACAGGGGCAGGACCAGCCAGCCAATCACCCATAGACTCTCCTCCAGGCTGCTGGCTCCCAGTTGGCCTCCCTACTTTCATTAGCCTGCAGCCCCTCCCTCCCCCAGCCAGCTTTACCCCCATCAACCTCCTACATGCCAATCGGGGGCAGGAACAGCTAGTACACCACCCACAGCCCTTTCCCACATTCATGCTGGCCGTGATCAACCCCAATCTGCCAATTGGGGCCAGGCCAGCTGGACCCCACCTGTGCATGAATTTGTGCACTGGGCCTCTAGTCAATCAATAAATGAAATGAGTTGAAAATCTCCTATTTTTAGAAATCAAAAGAAATAGACCTCAACTTAACATCTGGGTCAAAGAAGAAATCATAATAGAAATTAGATATTTTCAATTGACTAATTGTAATATAGTAGAAGTTTATCTGCTTGTGGAATGCAGCTAACACAGTTTATTTTTTAAATTTTAATATTAAATAAAAAGAGTAGTTGAAAACTAATGAGTAAAGCACCTGTCACATGAAGTTAGAAAACAATCAGAGAAATAACTACCCCTTCAAAAAAAAGTAGAAGAAATGAAATAAAGTACAGAAGTAAACAAAATAAACACTAAAGGAAGAAATTTTAATAAAGAGAATCAATATTTTTAAGAGAATCAATATTGACAAAAGATGGTTCTCTAAAAAAATAATGACAAATGTCCAAAGAAACTGTTTAAGAACAAGAAAAAGAAGGCACAAATAACCAAGAGAGCAGGAATGGAAATGGATTTCTGCTATTGATGCTGTAGTTATTTTGTAAATCTCGTATAATTAAAGCCTAATATGCTAAGTGTTGGTTGTGCAGTCATCTGGTCGTGTGGTCGTCCATTCAACCAATCAAAGCGTAATATGTTAATGATATATTAAGTCTGCTCAACTGCTTGCTGTGACATGCACTGACTACCAGGGGGCAGACAGTCAACTGGTCAACCAATTGCTGTGATGTTCACTGACCACTAGGGGGCAGACGCTCTGACTGGTAGGTTAGTTTACTGCTGGGATCCAACCATTCAGGACTGAGCAAGATGGGTTGAACATGCCCTGGAGTCCTCCTGCAGTCCCTCCCTGGGTGGCCAACCTTCCACATCCCTTCCCGGCCCTGATCATGCACTGGTGGGGTTCCTCAGTCTGGCCTTTGCCCTCTCACAATCTGGGACCCCTCGGGAGATGTTGGAGAGCTGGTTTCAGTAGCAGAACAACCAGTTTCTAGATGTGCACTGACCACTAGGGGGCAGATGCTTAACATAGGAGCTGCTCCCTGATGGTCAGTGTGCTTCTACAGGGGGAGCACCACTCAGCCAGAAGCTGGGCTCATGGTTGGCGAGCACATTGGCAGTGGCGGGAGCCTCTCCCACCTCTTCTGTAGTCAGACATTCCCTGAGGGCTCCTGGACTGTGAGAGGGCCCAAGATGGGCTGAGGGACCTCCCCCCACCTCAGTGCACAAATTCCATGCACAGGGTCTCTAGTGTAAATATAAATAGGAATACAATTTTATGGGCAAAATAGCATCAAAGAAACTATATTTTTCAGCCTCTCAGTGCCTTTCAATCTCCTTTGCTTACCTTTGTTGCTAATGAACCTTTCAAATGTGTCCATAACTGACAAAAAGCTAACTTACCTCTTTTCCTAGAGGTTACGCAAAAGGAATGTCATTGTGCTCAATCAAGAAAATGGGTTTCTGCACATTCACGCCTGAGCCTGTTTTACTAACAGAGCAAAATCTACAGTGGAAGTGATGGTAACATGGAATAACTGTGGTCTTACCTCATCCTTTGGATAGCTACCAGGATTTCAAGTTACAGCAAGGTCTATCCAGGGTTAAGTTATCCCTCATTTCAAATGAGACTGGGCTTCTTCAGGGGGGTATGGCCATAGACAACTTGTCCCTCATTTCAAATTTAGCTGCAGCTCCCTTCCCCTTAAAGCTGAATGAACAAAAAGAAGTTGAGACTTCAGGTTATCTCTGAGCACCTTTTTAAAGACAAACACTAATTATATATGTGTTCAGAGCACAAAATTCTTGCACTGGGAATGAGGCCTTCCTCAGTCTACCTGTGCCTTCTTGCAGACTGGGACCCCTTGGGGGATGTCCACCTGCAGGCAGTCAGACATCCCTCTCACAGTCCAGCGTTCTCATAGTCTGGGACCCCTTGCTCTTTACCGCCTGCCTGCAGCGGAGGCAGGAGAGGCTCCTGCCACCACCACTGCGCTCACCAACTGTTAGCCCAGCTTCTGGCTGAGCAGTGCTCCCTTTGTGGGAGCACACTAACCACCAGGGAGCAGCTCCTGTACTGAGCATCTGCCCTCTGGTGGTCAGTGCATGACATAGGGACTGTTCATTCCACGGTTTAGTCGGTTTGCATATTAGGGATTTATTATATAAGATTTTGTGTGAGGTATTGCCCAACAATATGCATTATTTCTCTGATGTTTACAACTTTGTTGGGGGGAGGCTGAATCATCAGGACCCACTTTTTATTGTTAAGGCCCTTTGTGATCTCAGTAATTGAAAAGAAAAAGACCACTGTACCTGAATATAACTGGGAAGGCTGTATTTCTTTAGAGCAGCCAAAGAATTGCCTTTGGCTTTCATAAGACTTGGAGACCACAAAACCCCTTTAGGTAGCAGAGCATTACTCAGGACTTTTGTTCTAATTGTAATCACTGATATAGTTGAACTAGGGGCCCGGTGCACAAAAATTTGTGCATTTGGGGGTGGGGGTTCCTCAGCCCGGCCTGTGCCCTCTTGCAGTATGGGACACCTCGGGGGAGATGGCCACCTGCTGGCATGCCTGGCCAGCCTGGGTGGGGGGCTGAGGGCCATTTTCAGGCTGCCCACAGCCCTTCAGGGTTCGTGCATTGGGGGGTGGGAGGGCTGGTGAGTGCAGGCCTGGACGTTTCCCACTGGAGGGCCCACGATCACACATGCCTGGTGGGCCTCCACCACTGAGGAGACACACCTGGCGCAGAGCTGGGTGGCAAGCCAGGGGTGGACGCTGGTGCAGGATCCCTCGGTGAGGCCCTGCTGCTGAGCAAAACACACCCGGGGTGGAGCTGGGCAATGGACTGGCTTCGGATTCTCTGCACTGTGCAGTAGACACTCCCACATGCCCTGTGGAGGCCCCGGGGGGTGGATGAAGGTAGCGGACCCTGGACGGGTGCTCCCACATGCCCCCGAGGAGGCCCCCGGGGTGGAGCCAGGCAGCAGACCCAGGACGGCTGCTCCTGCATGCCCTGCAGAGGCCCCCACCCTCCCGCATATCCCGGGGAGGCCCCCAGGGAGTGGAGCCAGGCAGTGGACCTGGGACAGGCGCTCCTGAATGCCCTGAGGAGGCCCCAGGCCGGACTCCCCCCCACACTGAGCTAACACATCTGGCACAGCTATGCCAGCCGTGGAGGCTCCCAGTGTAGAGCCAACCTGTCAGCCTCCATCTTGGCTGGGTTAATTTGCATACAGCCGCTCTGATTGGCTGGTGGGCGTGGCCATGAGCAGAGGCTCAGCCAGCCTAGGCAGGCAGTTGCAACAGAAGCCTCTGGTTTGCTCTAGCTCCATGGCTTCCGGCCTCCATCTTGGCTGGGCTAATTTGCATACAGCCACTCTGGTTGGCTGGGAGGCATGGCTTGGTTGGTGGGCATGGCTTAGGTGTCTCAGGTAATGGTCAATTTGCATATTACTCTTTTATTATATTAGATTCATTTTGTGTTTTCTATTTATCCTGTCTCTTTTTTAATTCTAAAAGTACTTTAAATGAAAAAGTTACCTTTCTGTAAACATTTCATAATCTTACAAATGAAAGACATTTTAATCCGTTATAGACCACCCCTTAAGTCATAAAAATCAGAATACATTGAAATTTAAAATTTTGAATACCTATATAGGCTAACAATCCTTGCATTGCCACTACCCATTAGCGTGCTTACTCCCTACTTAGTGTCATGTCTCTTTTTTTCCTTCATTTGACCTGACAATCATCAAGTTTACTGTCCGCCTTTGGTGAGCTACAACTTCACAATAATGAGTCTAGATGTGGATTGATTTTTATTCATCAAACTCTGCAATGTGATGTTTCATGCCACTCTCCAGTTCTAGAAAACAACCA
Organism: Murina feae; assembly: GCA_004026665.1. Classification (NCBI taxonomy): domain Eukaryota; kingdom Metazoa; phylum Chordata; class Mammalia; order Chiroptera; family Vespertilionidae; genus Murina; species Murina feae. The sequence goes on along the minus strand of PVJC01025618.1, from coordinate 11,048 downwards.
TTTTTTCTTTGCCCCATTGCTCTACTTTTGTACTGGGGAGACTACTATCAGGCTCATCTTGGAGATTTTCACTCTGTCCTCCATGTCCTATAATCGTTTTTCGGGACCACATTCTGTGTAATAGCCTCCAATATATATTCCAATTAACCAGTGTTGGAATTGTATCTCATTTACATTTAGCAATTTCTCTTCTTCAACGACTGTTAATGTCTAGCATTCTATATGTCCTTATGTGCAATCTTATTTGTCAAAGTGGCCTTGTCTATCATTGTGATTTTATTTTCTCAAGGTCCTAGGCATTTTGAAACCCTGTAGTCTCTTCTAGATTCTTCTCTTTTCTCTAGTCCTTGGGATGTTAATCCTCTTGTTTGTTTTCAGGGTGGCTGTGTCTGAGGGCTTCCCTGGTCTCAGAGTTACAGAAATGTCCCCACATAATGGTTTTACTTGTGGTATTACTTATGCTTCTGTCAGCTGCCACAGGGAGTTCACTGATCAAGGACCCCTTGCAGGTTAATTTCACAGCTTGAAATTCCTGGACTGTGAGGTCCCTATAAATTCAGACTTCACACCTGTATATGAGGTTTCATCTCTAAGGGCACGTTCATATTTTTAATCCATAATTTAAAAACAAGGCAAACATTTTGATTTCCTAATATATAGTTTTTATATTATAATATAAAATTTTATGTTGATATTTTATATTATCTTATATTACATTTCTATTCTATCTAGAAAGTGGCACCAGTTCTAAGATTATTAGAGTGATATCCTGACCAGTGCATTGCCCTAGGTGAACATAAACTGCTATTGTCTATGCCTACATTGTCATTAAAACTTCAGATCTAGGTCTTTAAAGCCTATTTCTATGTCCAGTACTCCCATGGGTCATGCTACCTTTCTCAGTTTGTAGGCTCCTAACTTGATTTTTTTGTCCTTGTAATTTCTAGCACCTGGTGTTTTTTTTAATTTTTTCTTTTTTGAGCTTAGTATGTATAGAAAGCAATTATGGTTAATATATTTTATTTACCATTCCTATGTGTTTGGACTGAGAAGGAAATTATTGTTAGCAAAGTATGTCTTGTTTTTAAATTCTTATTTCTTAACAAAGTCACACACTGTTTAGTGCTTTACCTTTTTCACCCAACAATTAATCTTCTGATTATTTCATATCAAAAAACATGAGTTGCTTTTGTCTTTTTAATGGCTGCATAGTATCCCAATGTAATAACACAAACTAATTCATATAACTGAAACGTGAGGTGTGGGGAGTAGATCTCCCCCTTACAGGTTCTTGACTCATGAAGTTTGAAGAATAAAATTCTCGAACTAAAAGGACTTGTTAGTGAGGATGGAAATTTATTGGAAGCAAATACAGACTCCCATCCATGTAGGGAGAGGTTCTCAAGGGGGTAACCCACCAAGCCCCTTTTTTCTAAGGTTTGTAAAGGCTGTAGTTCTTTGTCTCCTTATATTCCCTTCTAATTGGACCCCTTCCCCATTTGATGAGCCTGTGCTTTTCTAATTGGTCACTCTTTTGCAGAATATCAGCTGCAAAGCCCAACCCCAATGTGATGCCCTTTCTGTGTCTCCCCCTTATCTTGCAGCTTTCCTCTATCCTGTGAATATGTTTCCCTCTTTCCAGCACTTGTCAACATCTCTGTCTTCTGTGAAAGTATGCTTCCTTCTCCCCCATACTCTGTGACTTTCCTTCATCCCCTGTGAATGCATGCCTTCCTCCCCGCTTATCCTGTGGCGCCTTTCCATTCTCTGTGAGTGTGTGCCTTCTGGCCGCTGCAAGCCCTCATCTATGCAGTCCTCCCCCATGGGCCCTCTTTATTCCTAAGATCCCCTAAACCTGCCTATTGTGTTCCTGGAATTCCTTTCATAACCACATATGGACTAATGCCAACACATTTTTAAACAAGATAATATTTTTACTGAACTAAGTATGGAAAAGATAAAACACGTTGGTGCACATGTTTTTAGCTCTTTTCTTTCATATATATTAAATTTCTATGTAAACTTATTGTATAATTTGGTAAACTAAACTATATTTTAACAATAATGACCATATTTTATATCTTTAAATATGTTTCAGTACTACTATGACTATATAGTAGTACACTTTAGGTGTACATAAAAATTTATTTAACCATGTTAGTTATTATTGGATATATAATGATATATATCCTAGATAGTAAAGAGCTAATATACAAATGGTCATCACGTCCTCATGCTCAGATACTCAACACTGGGGAGAGAGGAATGGGGACCAGCCAGGCACAAATGAGCTTGCAAGAGAGGAATGGGGACCAGCCAGACTTTGGCCCAGGAGAGGGACAAGCCACCGCTCCATGGTCCCGAACACCAGCAGCTATGCCTGGGCCTGCGGCCCAGAAGAGGGACAAGCAGCCTGCTTTGTGGTCCTGGGTGCCTGCAGCCAGCCAGAGGAAGGGAAGTCTGGGTCCTGGGTGCCTGTAACCAGCAGGAGGTGGGAATCCTGGGTCTCAGGTGTGGGGCAAGGCAGAAGCAGAGGTGGTTAGGGGAAATAAGGCCAGCAGGGGAGCAGTTAGGGGCAATCAGGCCAGTAGGGGAACAGTTAGGGGTAATCAAGCAGCCAGGCAGAGGTGGTTAGGAGTGATCAGGCAGGCAGAGGTGGTTAGGGGCAATCAGGCAGGCAGGCAGGTGAGCAGTTAGGAGCCAGTGGTCCCAGATTGTGAGAGGCAAGTCAGACATCCCCCAAGGGGTCCCAGATTGGAAAGGGTGCAGGCTGGACTGAGGGACCCCCCCCCGCCCCCCACCTGTCCCCCCCCCCTACATAAATTTCATGCACTGGGCCTCTAGTTCACTAATAAAATAATGTCATGAACACATTCTTACATGTAAATATTTTTATCTTTTATTATTGCTAATTTAGAATTACTATAAATGAAATAATTTCAAAGGTATTTTTGTGACTTTTGATACATACTGTAAAATTGCCTTCTGAAGTTATATTGGAAATTAAAATTCCCCTAAATGAGTATAGATGCCTAAAAAAAAACAAGAGGAGATACAAGATGGTGGCAGATTAGGTGGAAGTTGCAATCACCTCCTCCCAGGACCAAACTGGAATTACAACTAAGGTATAGAGAAATCACCCAGAATAACAACTGAAGACTAGCTGGGGAGAAGCCATATAACCAAGGACGTAAAGGGGTGGCCACATCAAGACTGGTAGGAGATGAGGAGGCACTAGAGGGCAGACTAGGCAGTCATAGGCAGCAGCTGAAGTTCCGGAGGGATATCTGCTGCAGGATGTTTCCATGACAATTGTGGAGTCTACACTGCAAGCTGGGCTGGGGAGCACCAAAGCAGGAAAAGAATCCACAAAACATGTCTGTGCAAAGCAGTGGGGTTTCTGACCACCAAAAAGAGATAGCTAGAGACACAGGCACCCTCTTCAAGAGACAACTCCAAAAATTTTGTTCATAGCCACTCACCCTATGCTCTAGCAGAAGGAGGGCAGAATGAATTAGAGCTGAGTGAGGAGAGTCTGGGGGTGATGACTCTGGGGAGAGAGCTGAGAGGTCAGCCACCAAGATCCTTGTGCAAAGTCATTCCTCCATACTGCAGAAGTCATCTTTCTTAGGCAGAGCATTCCCCTCCATGTAGCATCAGCCTGGGGGAAGCAAGAGCTCCCCCAGTTGGAATCCCTCTTGCCCCAACCTATGAAACTTACGCCCTGCTGAGGAGCACAGCTTGAGGCTAAGAGACTAAGCCAAACAGACAGCCTGAAGGCAAAGGCAGATCTCTGAGTGCTTTGAGACATTTATTAACCTATCCCTGGGCCCAGTGCTCATGAAACCACTCCTTGGTGCACAGCTTAATACTTTTCACATGCACCCAGGCCCAGCAGAGGGAGCCACAAACTGTGGCTCACTCATAGCTCCAAAAAGGCTGCCCAGGGCCATCAGAGACAATCTGCAACACAGTCCCTCAAAAGAAGCCCAGAAACAATAAACCCAGTGGCCAGTTTCAGACAGCATAGCAGGATCCAGTAAGCTTCACCAAAAGCATATCCAAGGAAGATCTCAGCAGATATCAAACACTGCCAAGAAGAATTCCACTTCACATGATCAGTACCTGCACAGCAACCTGCATGCTATGTTGGGGGCGTTGAACCTCACTGTCAGTCTCCCTGAGGGTTGATCCCACTCATGAATGGGCAATTAAGACTTGGTTACAACAGGAGGGCCCACATAGTGCACACAATGGACATTCTTAGAGCACCCAGCCTAGGTGATCTCGGAAACTTTGCCGCTGAGTCCCACAGATCACCTGCTACATAAGTCCACCCTACCAAGACTGAGAACCATAGAAGACCTACCTAATACATAGAAACAAACACAATAAGGCAGCCAAAATGGAAAGACAAATAGGCCTCACATGAAAGAAAAAGAGAATTCTCCAGAAGAAGAGCTAAATACATGGAATTAACCAATTTATCAAATATTGAGTTCAGAGTAATGATTATAACAATGTTGAACAGCATGAAAAAGGAGATAGAAACCATAAAAAAGACCAGTCAAAAATAAAGAATGCCATATCTGATATAAAGAATACACCTCCTGGATGAAGCAGAAGATCAAATCAGTGATTTGAAATACAAGGTAGAAAAAAACACCAAGTCAGAACAGCAAAAAGAAAAAAATAAGGATAGTTTAAGGGAATTTTGGGACAACATGAAGTACAACAACATTTGTGTTATGGAGTTATCGCAAGGAGAAGAGAGACAGCAAGGGATTAAAACCTATTTGAAGAAATAATGACTGAAAACTCGTCGAACCTGATGAAAGAAAAAGACATACAAGTCCAGGAATTGCAGAGAGTCCCAAACAAGATGTACAAAACACATCATAATTTAAATGTCAAAAGTTAAAGATAGAGAGAGAATTTTAAAAAACAAAAAAGAAAGGAAGCTCCCATAAGATTGTAAGCTGATTTCTCAACAGAAACACTTCAGATCAGAAAATATTGACATGAAATATTCAAAGTGGTGAAAAACAGGGACCTACAACCAAGACTACTTTATCCAACAAGGCTGTCATTTAAAACACATTTTTTGCAAGAAACGAGTAAAATCATATCCACCAGGGAGACTGTCAATGGACATGAGGAAACATACATTGGAACCTCTAGTTGAAACTGGCAAAAATAAAAATGTTTTACGTCATTGTCATGTGTGTGCCACTCATAAACTACGCAGTGAAACGCGGTAGATGTGCAAGTTTTGTAATGTACCCCTGCACAAAGGAAAGTGTTTCGAACATTACCACACAGTGGCGGGAAAATACTTGCTTACAAAGTGTTTTAAAATTGAAGAAGAAATAAAGAACTTTTCAGACAGGAAAACGTTAAAAGAGTTTGATGCCACCAAATCAGTATTACAAGAAATATTAAAAGGCTTGCTTGAAGAAAAAGAAGAAGAAACAGAGGAAAATAATTTTAAAAATAATGATTTTTTAGTTCCTGACTATTGATAGGAACATGCCATTTAAATGTAAATGGCTTAAATGCTCTAATCAAAAGATATAAAATAGCTGGCCCTGGGCACTTGGTTGACCAAAAGGTCACCAGTTCAATTCCTGTTCAGGGCACATAAACCAGGCTGTGGGTTTGATCCATGGTCAGGATGCATGCTTAAGGCAACTAATCAATATTTCTCTCAGATTGATGTTTTTTCTCTCTTGCTATTGCTTTCCCTTCCTCTCTATCAAAAAAAAAAATCAAGAAAAAATTGTTTTAAAAAGAAATGAGGTAGTTCAATGGATAAGAAAACAAAATCCATGTATATGATGTCTTTAAGAGACCACTTAAAAATGAAAGATACACGGAGTCTAAAAATAAAGAGATGGAAAGTAATATTTTATATAAATGATGGAAAATGCTGGGTTAGCAATACTTATATCTGACAAAATACACTTTAAATCCAAGCTATAGTAAGACAAAGAAGGACACCAGATAATAATAAAGGAAGCAATCCATCAAGAGGATAAACCATTATATACATTTACGAACCCAACATATAGCACCTAAATATGCAAAACAAATCTTGATGGGCATAAAGATAAGTAGTGATAGTAATGCATTCATAGTAGGGGAATTTAACACTCCATTGACATCAATGGATAGATCTTCCAGACAGAAAATCAACAAGGAGACAGCAGCCTTAAATGACACATTACATCAAAGAGATTTAATTGATATCTTCAAAGCAACAGAGCATGCATGCTTTTCAAGTGCCCATGAAATGTGTTCTAGGCTTGATCAAATGTTAGGACACAAAACAATTCTCAATAAATTTAAGAAGACTAAAATCTTATTAAGTGTCTTCTCTGACCATAATGCTATGAAAACTGAAATCAATCACAAAAACAAAACTGCAAACACTCAAAGACATGGAGTCTAAATAATGAATGGATTAACAATGAGATCAAAGGGAAAAAAAATCAAAAGATACCTTGAAACAAATGATAATGAGAATTAAATAACCCAAAATCTTGGGACACAAGAAAAGCAGTCCTAAGAGGGAAATCCATAGCATTACAGGCCAATCTCAAGAAATAACAACAAAAATTGAATAAACAATCTAAAAGGAGCTTGATAAAGAATAACAAACAGAGTCCCAAGTGAAAAAAAAGGAAGGAGATAATAAAGATCAGAATAAAAATATATGAAAGTCTAAAAAAAAATGCAAAAGATCAATAAAGCCAAGAGCTGGTTCTTTGAAAAGATAAATAATATAGACAAACCTTTAGCAGGCTTATCAAGAAAAAAAGAGAGGGGATGCAATAAAATCATAAAAGAAAGAGGAGAAGTAACAACTGGTGCCAATACAAACAATTAAAATGAAATATTATGAAGAACTATATGCCAACAAATTGGGCACCTGGGTGGAACGGACAAATTCCCAGAAACATACAATCTTCTCAAACCAAATCTGGAAGAATCAGAGAATCTGAATAGATAGATTACAACTCATGAAATTAAAGTAATAATAATGATAAAAAAAAAACTCCCAACAGGCAAAAGCCTGATGACTTTACAGGTGATTTTTACCAAATAGTCAAAGAAGAATTAACACATATCCTTTTCAAAAAGTTCCAAAAACTTTAAGAGAAGGGAAGACTCCCAAGACTTGTTTTACAAGGCCAGCATTATCTTAATTCCAAAACCGGATAAAGACACTACAAAGAAAGAACATTATTGGCCAATATCCCTGATGAACATAGATGCTAAAATACTCAACAAAATGTTACAAAACTAAATCCAGCAATACATTAAAAAGATCATTCATCATGATCAAGTGGGGTTTATTCTGGAAATGCAATGTTGGTATAATAGCCAAGATTTGGAAGCAGCCAAAATGCGCATCAGTAGACACTTAAATGTAGTCACTTAATTGTTTTCACCTTTATTTTCTTAGTGAACCTACAGAAATTTTCATATGTTTACTTCTATTTCTTCAGTAAATTGGCCATTTTTTATTGGAATAGTTTTTCTTTGTCATACTCATCATGTGGTTATCTATAATAGGTCATATTTTCTGGAAGGTTACATAGGTGTTTCATTATGAACCCTTGTATGCTTTACAATATCTTTCAATTTGTATCATGCATAATTGCAGCTGACTTACCATAGTACCCTTGAGTTTCCCATTGAAGCTGTCAGACAATGGTGCACTCCCTGAATTCCCTCACAGTACATCCAACTTGCAGTTATAATCTAATTTCAAGGCTTAAACTGCTGGGTTGATTAATGTACTTTTCAATTCTATTATTACTCAATCTGTGTAACTATGGTTAAAACCTACAGTATAGGAGCCCCAACCAGAGGAATCATATCCCTGAAAAGTTTTCCTTCTATTATTATTACAAAGCAAAATTGTTATGTGCTCAATTTTTCCTTGGACCCCCATGGTGTCACTTCTCCATCTTCACTCATATGGTGCTTTGTCTACCTGTGTCATGATGTCCTGATGCACAATTGACTCTCTGGAGGCCATAACCATAGAAACCAGGATTGTCCACACAGGTACAATAGAATGCAGCTTACTTAAAGTGGTGGATGGGATTTCACACCTTATACTCTCTGGTATCAGCTTGTTCCCCAGGTTAATGGGTATCAATGGGCCTCTGCTATGACTCTTCTCCTTACTCGCCCTAACACTGTACAGCTTTCTCTAGATGCTGAGAGATCTCTTTAACATCTTGCCAAATGAGTCCTATTTTCATACTATCTCACAAAGAATCCCAGAAATTTTTGACATAGAAATGACACTTTTCCCATCTCCACCCCACCCCCTTGGATACAGGTTTTTAATTCTTCTTCACTTTTTTGGCCATGTGCTTGGAGATTTGAGAGGATGAAGTAGAAGTTAGACAGGTGAAAATTATCATCTCATTGAGAAGTTCAGTCTTTGACTTTCAGAAGAAAAGCAATGTGGTCAGATAGTGTGATTATAAAACTTTGATATGTATAAAAATAACCAGGGTAATTGTGTACAATGGAGACACCAACATCATACTTCCAGAGATTCAGATTCGGTAACTTTAAGATGTGCCAAATACTCTACATTTCTAATAAGCAACCCTTCTCCCACGTGATTCTGATATTGGTGGTACCACAGTGTGGCCCTTACACTGGTGAATAGGGCCCATGCATCAACCTCACATGGTAACTTGTTTGGGAAAGCAGGATTTGGAGCCCCAACCCAGAGAAACTCTGGAGGCGGTACTCGGAAATCGGTATTTTAACAAATGTTCTAGGTATTTCTGATACATACTCCAGTTTGAGAACTGCTAAACTGGTATGTGAGTCCAAAAGCCCATGTTCTAATATGAGCTCTGTCTCCAGCCAGCTCAGTGACCAGAGGAAAGTTATTTACTCTCTTGGGGCTTTACCTTCTCTGTTTGTGATATAAAGATGAGAGGCTACATCTCTAAGGGCTTTAAAGGCTTCATCTCAAACTATTGTAGAGTATCTTCCATGTTCTACTATATTTTTCATAAAATAAATTCCATTTGGTTGAAAGTTGAGTATCATTATTTTTATTCCGCAGGGATGTCCCAGGATCTAACAGCAAATATTTCCATGGAGTTAATCAATCAAGCTGAGAACAATTCAAAATATATGCATACATGTTAATGATAATCCCAAGTGTAGATTGCTTATAAATCCTGAGTCATTCATTGGCAAATAATTTTCTTTTCAGTTTTTAATATAAAAAGGCTAAGCTCCATGGGCATGTGGTTCACCCAGCTCATTTTCTTCATCTGGCTCATTTGATCTTAATTACTAGGGCTAGTTCTTGAATTGCAGCAGCTTGTTTTAAGGAGCATATGGCAGAAGGTGCTAAGCACAGGCAACAGACAATGTGTTACTAAAAGGAGAAGAAATTTTTCTTTACATAAGAAGCCATATGCAGTCCAAATTTATCTATACTGTATTACTGAAATCTGTATTTTAAAACTTCATCTATGAGTTTTCACAGGTATTGCTCTCATCCTTTCCATATTCAATAGAGGATCTGCAAACAACAGGCAAAGATTTTAAGAGTCGATTTCAAAATGTTCCCAGATGATTCCTTTCAGTAACATCAGGGGGCCCCCATCCATTTTCTCCTATTGGAAGGTTTCACTGAAAACTTGACACCTTCTTAGAGTGTCCTCCTCCCTGCAGCATCCTCAGTGTTCAGGTCTCAAAAGGTCTCGATGTCAAGGTGCTCTTTCCTTAAAAGCAGCAAAACTGAATGTTGCCACACTCCTGCTTTATGAGACAGGACCACAGAGTTTGCTGTTCTGTCCTGACGCCCTTGTCTTACTCCTCGAGGTTCAGTGGGTCCCGGGAGCTTCCGCTTCTATGGCTCAGAAAACACCTGTGAAACATCAGTGCCAGCCATCTGGATGTAGGCTTTTGCAAATTGTCTTTATCAACACGCTTCTCCTGAGATCTTGTCTTAAACACCGCATGCCTTTCCCCTCACCTGGCTTCATGTCCTGTCACCCCTTTTCAGCAACAGACCTCTGGGAGCACAGGTTAGACACTCCGTCTTTACTGAGATTCTTTATCTTTTACAACAATGGCTCTGTCTCATCATCCTTGGAGCTTCAGATTCCCAACTGTGGCACCTCCAAAATCTAATTGCTTAGCACCGCATTTCTGACATCACAGACTGTTGCCATGGAAAGTGCCACCAATTCTGCATGATGACTTCCCTGCTAGGAGGAGAGGATGCATTGAGAAGGAGACAACAGTTGTTTAAGCATAAATATCTTTGCAATTTAGCAGAGACAAGAAACTGTATGGAAGACAACGGAGGAGGGAGAAATTCCAATTTATATGATGCTTTGCTTTGGGGCTCCTCTTTGGTGACAGTCAGGTGCTCAACTTTCTCCAGGTCTTCACATTATGCAATTTCACAGTGATTACTTCTAGGATTTGGGGGCTTATTGGGAATAATATTGGAGTTGAAAAGCATTTAGGATTTGCAAAGCCGAATGTCCCTTCAAATGCCACATCTGCTTTTTCATGTTGCTATGGGGAGATTATCTTAGTAGAAAAAGGCATAGCAGCCATTCTAAACAGAATTGCCCATCTCAGCACAGCCTTTCCAATGAAGCCAGATTACAGACAATTTAAGTTAGCTTCTCCCTCCTGCACTTTCGCAAAGACGGCAGCCCCATCTCTGCCAGGAATAAACCCTCCTAATAGTGTCTACTGCTGAATTCACAGGGTTTACATGAACAGGCTTTGCAAGGGCTTTGCCAAAACTAAAAATCTGCTCTTACTGCACGGATGTAACAAATAAATGAAAAGTTGAGGACATTGGAAAATTACAAAAGTTCTAGTCAACTTTTTACTGCGACATAATGGAAACTTGTAATTTGCTACTTAGGATTCTGGGTAAAAGAACAAATTTGACTGAACGTGTCTAACTTTTCTTCTAGTCCCCTTTTTAGATTCCTATTAAAATAGAATTTTTAAGAAGAGGACAACAAGACTAT